>JAOXYB010015820.1:0-19378 GCA_028565635.1 Phoronis ovalis | reverse complement strand
CTTAAATTTTTTGTGGAGGCCCACCAAAGTGTCAAAATGTCACGTCCGGAACAAAACCAATTTCATGGAATGGCCCACCTCCAAAACACTGACTAAATTGAAAAACACACCCAGTTGTATCACTGCCAGGCCTATATTGATTCTTGTCAAAAATACTGGTAGGGATGTGAGGGCCAGGCTAAAAATGTCAGCAAGGATAAACCCTGTTGTAAATGAAAAAACATGAAAAATATATCCTGTTGTAAATAACTCTCCCGAAATAGATACCCTGTGTATAATTCACTTGTATATTATATACCCCGTGTACAGAGTTGTCAAGTCCATGAATGTCAAAACAGGGAGATTTTTGTTTTGAGTGCCACACAAGCACATGGCGAAGGCACACCCTACAAGGGAGATTTGGGGGTATGCCCCCCGGAAATTTGAAAATTAAACTGTGATTTCCTGCAATCTGGTGCAATTTGAGCTAATTGGCTTTGTTAGCCAATGACTAGAAACAGGGAGAAATGACATTCCAACTGGGAGACTAGGTGATAGGTCCTCAAACAGGGACTCTCCCTGTCAACCAGGAGACTTGGCATCACTGCATAGTGTGAGAATTTATTAATTCCCTAAATTCTTCATACTACCTGTAATAAATGCATTTTTCAAGAAATACATCTTGGGGTAAACAAATATTTTTTGAAACGTATACCGTGTGGTAAATAAGGCTTTGAGAAGCATGAAAAACATACCCGTACCCTGTGGTAAATGTGGGAGCTGCAAAAAAGGGGCCTATTGGGCTGCATATATATATATATCTATACTACTAAATCTGCAGTGTCCGTCTGTCCACCAAATATCTTCAAAACTATTATATGTAGAACCTTGATGTTTTCACACATCGTGGGTATCGACGATGGGTCGGGTTCCTCAAATTTTGGGGTCAATCGGTGAACGGTATCGAGCATTTTTAAATTCATTATTTTTTGCCTGTGTCTGTGAGAGTCACGTGTGTGACCTACATCACATCTCTGTGCACGCCAACATCTGTGAGAGTCACGTGAACATATCTGAACTCGGGTCCCGTCTAGTAGTGACTATGAATGACTGTACCTCATGGGATATTGAACTACCAGAGTAACGAAGTGAAAATGTTAGGAAAGACCAAAGAAATTGTCATACCTGTACCTCTAAAAAGACACCCATTTTCGTGATTTGGGAAAAAACATACTTAAAGAGCGTAACATGCATTTCAGTTCCGTGACAAAAAAAATTGAAACTTGCAAATACCCGCTTTCATATTATTGACTGCCCTCTGGGAGTTGAAATCTTGTTTATGAATATTTTAAAAAACGTTTGCCTATATACTTCTCAATCAAATTTATTTCAGACCTACTTTAACCTAATAAAAGCACTTTATACTTTGTTTACAGCTTGACCATCAAGCCATGTCTATACAACAACAAGAACAACAAGATTTACAGATTGCCATAAAATTAGCTAAGGAACATGACATATCAGACTCTGAAGATTCAGACATAACTTTGGAGCCAGAAGACCCTATGGTTCATGAAATTTCTGTTAGCAGTTCTGATGACGAATATGCAAGTGGAACTCATAATACAAACTCAACTTCTATAACTAGTAAAACTGTCGCTGATCAGGAATGTGTTCATACAATCTCAGATAGTGATTCAGATAATGAATGCACTACAGTTGTTAAACAGAAAGATATAAATTCTGCAGTCAATAATTCCAGTTCACAATTAAAGAAAAGAAATAAAAATAGACTGGTACCAATGAAAAGACAACACAACTTATCTGACTCCGATGAAAATGACTCAAATTTTGGTAGAAAAAAGAAATTATTAATACCTAGTTCAGACAGTAAAAATACTAGTAAGTCCTGTAATACTGAGACTATGTTGCAAAGAACAGATAAAATTGAAAGTTCCAGTTCAGATACACAGTCAGCTGTTCATGAAGACACCAGGCCAGTTTGTCAATATGGAAAAGACTGTTATAGAAAGAACCCTGCTCATTTTAGTGAATTTCAACATCCAGGTATCATATTCGGGATCATATTATTAACTAGTATGTAAACTTGGATTAGAGGGTTTAATTGTGCTCAGGAACAAGACTCGATCTAATGCTGTTGACAGTTTATATTTACCTCATATATTTATATTTGGCTGAATTGAAATGTTTCTAAATGTTAATTACATAGTTCAGTGGTTTGCCCTGTACCATTTTTTTAACAGTTTTAGTATTAAACATGTTGGGAAAAGCGGCTTTCTTTTCATAGTTTAAAATAAAACAATAATTGTCTGGCACTCAGTTTAAATGTTTTTAACTTTATGTTTTAGATAAAAATACTGATTTACAACTAGGTGTAAAGAACAGACATGGAAATAGTTCAACATCAGTTGCAAAATCAAGTTCATCCATTTATTCTGTATTAAGCTCGTCTCCATTCGGATTTTTGTTAACGCATGTAACAGGCATAGACAAAAAATTCAACATTGACGTCAGCATTGATATCAAAGGTATTTTTTGTTATATTGTTGTACTATGTGGTACTAAGAAATATTCCATACTTAATTTATTGAAACATGACTGTAGTAACAGGATATACATTTGTGATAATACCTGTGAGGGCTACATAAAGGCATAAGCTGCCATCTACTGTTAAGAGAAATAGAACCAGCCATTTTTGTGTGTGTTTAAGTTAATATTTTTTATTTTGTTAATTTTTCAGATATTTTATCACCAAAAATGGGAAACTTGCAAGCCTCTGCCCAGTTTAACTATTGCCATGATATACCTTGGTTAATGCATCAATATCCTAAAGAATTTAGGTAAATGGCATATATCATTGTTCAAGCCATGGCATATATTATGGTTGAAGTCCAGGAATTTTTGTAATTAGATCTTTGTGTAGGAAATGTAATACGAGTATATAATTTTAGTAGAAATACTCATTTAGTAAGAAAAATACCATTTTGAAATAAATTTCGTGCAGATATTCATTTTTAAAAGAGTTTAATGGTGTTTAATTTTGCAGAATTGAAGTACTCTAAACTGCAAATGAAAATGAACCACATGGTAAATAAAGAGAAATTATGTTTTACTATGTTTCCTTTTTTACAAGAAATGATTGGTTAAAACATCAAACACGACTGAATAACCTAAACATAATAAATAAGTGTAATGTAAGAGGCCAACTGTTTTTTTTAAAGTTTAGCCTAGTCTTTTACTTTGTAGATCTAAACCATTGTTACTTGTTCATGGTGCGCAACGTGAAAGCAAAAGCGAGCTAGATGCAGAAGCAATGGATTATCCTAATATTAAACTGTGCCAAGCCAAACTGGACATTATGTATGGAACTCACCACACGTAAGTGTATGGTGCAATTTAAGATTTTTTTATAATTCCCCGATTTCTTTGTTGGTTTTTTAGCTAAAACTTTGGAACAATGGCTTAAATATGGTAATTTATGATAAAATGACATCTGTCTTTAATTTATAACTACTGTTATTCCACAGTACCTTAATATGGTTTTCATTCCTTTTTACAATTTTTTTTAAGTAAAATGATGTTGCTGCTGTATGATGAAGGTTTGAGAGTGGTTATTCATACAGCTAATCTTGTTCCTGGAGACTGGTATCAGAAAACACAAGGGTAAGCAGACAGGTTAGGATGAAGGAAGATTTGTAAGACATCCTATAGTAGGATTTGAGTCTGGTGATATGTCCACATCCAATTCTTGCAGTGTATTAATATATATTTTCTCTCCCTTTCTCTTTATAATAGTAGTAGCTCGTAGTTATCTCTTTTGAGTGTAATTTTGCTCAAAATAACAGAAATCAGAGTTTCAAAATGCTCTTTTGTATAACAATTTATCATTTGTAGTATTCTTTTGTGTGCAAATTACTATGTTCAGTGTCCTCATATTTCCACCAGGTGGTCTGTAATCGGCTACAGCAGAAAAAATCATTGGTCATGAAACACAAAAAAAATGAAGTGTACTCTTGGAAAATAATTAAATATCTAGATTTGTGATTTATTGCCATTAAAGTGGATTGGAAAATACATTGCGTTCTTTCTTACCATATGGTGATACATAAGATATTTGTTATGATTAGATGCACAATTAGAAACCATCTTTGTGTTAATAATCAATAGTGTTCAATGCTGTTGCATCTTATGGACAGTAACATAAGCACATAATTCTGTGTGATAATTTTGGCATTCTAATTTATTGTAAAATTTATAGAGGAACAAGATGTATTTGTTTTTAATTATAACAAAACTGTTTGTAAAACAAATATTTCTGATAAATTTCTCTACGTACTGTGTATTCACCCTGGATCAGTCCTGCGATGATTTATAAATAATCTTTATAAAGAAGTTTGTAAGAACCCACATGTGCTCAGATGTTATAGTGAGAGGCCTCTTTATTTGTTACCAAACATTTTTCAGGGGTTATTTTTTAGGGTGTGGATTAGTCCTCTGTTCCCAAAGATGTCTGGTGATTGCAATGCTGTGTCTAATTCTGGTGATTCAAAAACAAATTTCAAGAAAGACCTAATAGAATATTTAATAGCTTACAAATCTAATCATTTTGCAGAATGGATAAAACACATCAAGGAACATGACATGTCATCTGCAAGGTAGGGTACATGATAGCAGAACCCTTTCATGTCCGAGTGAGAATTGAAAATTATTCTGGTATTCTATGTAACTATTAAAAAACTTAAGATTTTCTTTAAAAAATTATTGAATTTATTTACTCTGATAAAATGTCATCTACATTTTGCAATTAATTAATTGATTTCCGTATTAATTATAACTGGAAAACCATCGGCCATTTTATTTTTATAACCATCTAGAAGTATTAAGTGTTTTCCTTTATTCAGTTTATGTTTTGCATATTTAAACAGATAATGAAAACACTATTCAGTAATAAATTTTTACATTTTATGTAAGGGTACCTAATGCCAGACTGCTTCAAATTTTGGCATTTTCCTTTTATAAAAAAAAAAACATGTTTAACGGGCACGACCATATCACAACAAAATTAATTTTTTATTTTTTTAATGCTCAAGCAAAAACAGCCAGTTTGAGTTTTTGTAAACATTTTATCAAGCTTGACATGTACTACTCATTTCTGTTGTCTATTACTAGGGTTTTTATCATAAGCTCTGTACCAGGAAGACATGTGGGAGATAAAAAGTCTACATTTGGACACATGAAACTAAGAAAGGTACTAAATGCCATTGAATTCGTTCTCAAGCAAATTATGTATACAGAGTTCTACAGTTTTTAACCGGTAACAAAGTACATTTAAGGTTCTTCCCCAAATGGCATTGCGATAATTTTTATGTATTTCCAGTCAAGAACCCTTTCTATCTTTTATGTACTGTACTCATATGTTTCTTTCTGTTTGAAATTGAGTAGTCTGACAATATAATGAACAGACTCTCGTTATTATTCCTTCACTTTGTCTTTTCTGATGGACACTAATATGAAATGGGGAATCAATAGAAAACTCACATGTAAAGTACACAATGTTATTGTTTCCCTTAGTATGTAGAGGTTGGCAGCCCATGGTTATGGTAATTGATATATATCTGATTGAGAAGAAAGACTTTTACCTATCTCCACCAGGGGTCCCCAGCATCCATGAAAGTGTTGTGTTACATCAAAAACTCTGGTGTAAGCTTTGTATTATTGTCAAACCTGTCAAGGTGGCAGAATTTTTTAGTGGGAGATTCGATATTTTCAGACAATTTTTTATTGAAAGGTATGGCAGAAAATGAGCTACACAGCTGGATTCTCGGGAGACAATGGGACACTTGTCACGTATGCATGGTTCTGTATGTAGAATAGAAAATATGTAAATAGATATTTCATTATTTAAAGATTTTAACTCAATATGGACCTAAGGCAGCTGAAATGAAGACCTGGCCCATCATAGGACAGTTTTCCAGCATTGGTTCACTGGGTGCTACTAAAGAGAATTGGTTGTGTGGAGAGTGGCTAACAAGTTTAAGTAGTAGCCATGGTGGTAAGACACTTGGAACAGGAATGACAAACATTAAACTAGTAAGTAAAAAAAATAAGTAATGCTAGTGTATTAATAAAGTTTGGAGAAATTCCCAGGAAATTCTGTAACACTTTAATGTTGTAAATATTTTGTACTGATAGGGTTAATTATGTTTTTAGCGAGAGTTGCATATTTCTTTCTTTCAGATTTTTCCATCTAAAGAGAATGTTCGTCTTAGTTTAGAAGGTTACAGTGCTGGTGGTGCTTTGCCTTACAGTATTCAAACAGCTAAAAAACAGATGTATTTGCAAACCTTCCTGCAGTAAGTACAAAACACAAGAAAACAGACAGATATATTTATTCAGTCACTTTCAAACTAGTGTTAGTAAATATTTTTGATCATTGTATCTGGTATCACAAGAATTCCTGACATTGCTTCTTGCATGCGAGTTTTCAACCTATTACTACATTGTGAATTTTTGAATAAAGTTAAACCATATAATGACATCATTGTTTCCATTGAGATTTATTTCTGAGTAACAGTTGAAGTAATTTTATAAATTATTTTTACATTTATAGTGAATGGAAATGTGAGAAATTAGGAAGATCCGGAGCATGTCCTCACATCAAAACCTACGCAAGAGTAGATCCTTCCTCTTGTGAGCAGATTGCTTGGTTTCTAGTTACAAGGTAGATACATTGTCACACACCTAACATCTATGTAATATATTCTCCTTTCAAAAGGTTTTCATAGCATACAATTAAGTTAAATATTTGTAATCATATTGTCTATATATAATATTATTTGATAAATGCTGGTGTGCAGTGTATTAATTTCACACTTACATGTCATGTCCCTAGATGAAGCTAATTGTGCAAGTAGGTTTATACATGGTGAACTGAGTTATACTTATTATAATAGTAATTGGTATTATTTCCAGTGCTAACTTATCAAAGGCTGCTTGGGGAGCATTGGAAAAGAACCAGTCACAGCTAATGATTAGATCCTATGAATTAGGTGTTTTGTTTCTCCCGCAGAACTTTGTAAGTGAAATCTTTAGTAAAGAGTTTTCATTTCATGACATACATGTATATTGCAGACTTCTTTTGGCTGTAAACAGTTTCTGACTAAATTTTATGACAAAGGAAATGAACTGTGCAAGCAGTTTAAAAAAGAAGTTGATGTCAAAGATATACTGATATGTCACACCTGTTGTGGACTTTTGTGAATGGAATTAATGTTGCGACTGTATGTGGTGAGGTGGGATTATTTCTTCTACACACTCTGTTTTTGCTACATTTTTACACCACACCTTAATTATTGATTTGAGGTTTGAATAAGCTTTGTGTACCACTTTTAAACAGCAACACTGCTAAACAGGGTTTTTATTTTGTTGTAAGCATTTACAAGGTCTTTGTTATTTGGTATAAGAGATGATAGTATGGTCAGTATGAAATGCATGTATTGTTCGAAATTATTCTTTACTTTAAATCCTAGGATTCTGAAGAAACATTTGATATTAAATGTGGATTACTTCCCTACGATGTACCACTTACACCATACGGTAAAGAAGGTAAATAAAACATGATTGTTTTAATTATTATAAAAGTAAATAGAAATGTCACCTGTAGTATAGTATTTCCAAATATGTAGAACTTCAGAAAAGATGTTTTCTAGACTGGTTTTTAGTCCATAAAATATTGCACAAAAAATGAGATTTTTTTTTTTTGCAGCTAGTATTGTAGTCTAAATTTTAACGAGGCATGCATATTTAACGAGGCATGCATATTTGTAGATCGTCCCTGGTTGTGGGACATTCCATATACAGATAAACCTGATACACATGGGAAATCATGGATTCCATCTAGATAAAGGAGGAAAATAATGTTCCTGGCAATGATGAATATTGCAAGCATTCATATCATATAATGTAAGATATAGCAAATCAAACTTTATAAAGATAAAAAATAATTGTTGAAGACCAGAATTGTCAACTAAATAATCATTACGTGGTGCTATGTTAATACACGGCAAAAAGTAACAGGTGTAAAGAATCAAAGATCCATTTTTATTTCTGATCAGTAAATAATCATTATAACATGATTGCACTAGATTTGCACAATTATATAGCAAAGACTGTATTTATTTAAAGTATTGTCTGATAATAATAAATTTACAAATTAAACAAGATTTACCTGGAAATTGAAGTATGAAATGACTGTAATTCTACCAACCTTTAAATGTTCATCAAATTATGCAGAGAGGGGTTAGGCACATAAATCATGCCTTCGTGAACATCTATGTTTGGTAGAATTACAATAAAACTTCAACTTCCAGGTCAGTCTTGTTTAACTTATAAATTCTACTTATTCAATAGTCATTCTGAAATCATGTGAGACTTTAAAGCAGGTGTGAAAAGGACAAGACAAATGGCATTATTGTACAAAACTTAAAAACAAACCATAACTGTTAATGCAAGCAATATTACACATCCTCCCTGAAGTGCATTGCTACTTTTCCCCTCCCCTATCTTCTGGTACCGGCGTGTACACATTGTACAAATTTGTACAAAAATACTGCAGTGCTAAGTGAACAGCTTTCAACTAGAGAAATATCTAGTTTGGAGACTTGTACCTAATATTTGTACCAGTGGTAGTAGCATACGCTGTCTTGTCCTTCCACGGATTTAGCACCTCAAGCTAGTGATTCAACATATAATCCCAGATTATAATTCTTAACTATTATAATAAAGAGCAACAGTGCTTTGTGATGAAAGCTTATTTCATCATATCATTGTAAATCAACATTTGTTTTAATCACTATGAATACAGTGTTGATGGATTTCTACAGGAACCACTTCTCTAACATGATTCTGGGATGAATATTGATGTGACTAGATACATGTAGAATGTGGTGCAGCAACTATATGCAAAGTTATGAAGACACTTACCTGCTTGTACATATGTATATAAAACAATTAAGGCATATTTTAAACTGTTTTCAAACTATTTGAAAGTGCATAGGAGGAATAATTATTTATTTGTGGATATTTCTATGTAATAAGAACATTTAAATGCAAATTTGTGCATTATTGTGCACTACTAACCTCTTTTTTATAAAAACATAGCAGTTATTGCTGGATATTACTACATAATTTTTTTCTTAGATTTTCTCAGTTATATTTTTACGTTATATGAATTAACTTTATAAAGTTTTCAATGATTTTTGATGAGATGGTATGTTAACAATATTATATTAATATTTAACGTTATATATGAATTATACTTTATAAACTTTTCAATGATTTTTGATAAGATGGTATGTTAACAATATTATATTGATTAACATGAACAGAACTGGGTTAATTGGTTTTGATGCTCTCATATAAAGCACGTAGCCAGATAGCTACAGCCGTTGCACCAGGATCAGGATGCGCAGACCTTTCAGACCCAACATAACTCGCTCTACCTGCTTTAGCTTGCATCAGTGCAGTCTCTTTGGCTTGTTTTTCAGCAGCCTTAAAAAATAAACAACAGTCAGCTGACCGTATTTTTTTTCGAATTCATGCTTCTATGGGAGTAATTATGGGCCTTTTGCAATTGTTGGACATGTGCTACTTTTTCATTAACTTCATACACTAAATGCTGCACTTCCTAATCCCACATCATGCAAACAATTAAACTTAAATTCCTAAATAAATTACTTTAATTTATACTTGAAACATGCTGATATTTATTGCCATTAGATTCAAATGTTCTCATACCTTAACTGCTTTCTCTAGGGCATTGATAGGTGAACAGCTAGGTAATGATTCTGTCAACACATCTTCTGCGGCACAAAAAGAATCAAGCTACAAAACATTTATCATTGATAGTTAAATAATAAAGTAACAAGACATTTGAAAAGACATGCCCATCACATCCCTGGGGTCAAATGACATTACGGCTCGTAGATGTTGAAATATTTTCCATAAATGTTGCATAAAGCAAAGCACTGAATAAAATAAATACACTTGCCCACCTATGGCCTTCATGAATCCACTTTTAAATCATTTAGTCAAGGCTTTGTCTTTCTGGAAAGTGAAACGTGACAGGCCCTTTTGGGGAAAAACATGGCTGCCGGTCAGCCATATTGGAAGTAATCTTCATCAAAATTATGCCTGACCTGCACTTTGACCTGTACACTTGACTTATCAAATATGAAGCTGGTCGGATAAAAACTGAAGCTGTTATCGCGAAACCGATATGATGCATACCGGCCGACTACATGCCCATTTCATTATGTGAGATGGGCATAAAAATTAATTGAAGTACAAGCATTATGATTGTTTATTGTGAGATGGATTATTGTATAAATAAGTTTAAAAGTTATATATTTGAAGGGGATTCCAAATACTTTGTTATACTTACTTATTCTATATTACAAATCATATACATCAACTACCACTTACCATTGTTCTGTCTCCAGGTTCTGCTCCCCCATATCTATTCAAAAGTAAATGAGTTAATTTTTACAAGATGACTTTTGTAATTTAAGGTGCCTAGTACCGTTCATAGCAACTTATTGCACATTATTCCGTAATTTGAGCTTACGAGTTTTATCCTAGATTAGTGCAATTACAGATTTACTAAATTTCCTGCACCTTAACTGAATAGGAGACACTAATTAATGCATCATTCTCTGGAATGCATATTTTGCACATTAATTACTGAACCCCACAGTAAACACAGTAAAAATGTTAGTAATTGTTAATGATAAATGAGTTCTGTGATTGCAACACTAACTTGTCACTGCACAACGATTTGATAGTGAAAGTCAAACAAATTTGGTCACTATACACAACAATTTGGGTGAATGTTCAACGATTGCATGTGATAGTCGGTGGATGTTACGTAGCCCTGCAATAGTGCCCGAGCTGGGTTACTTAATAAAATAACGTTTATCACAGATAGTCCCCTAGATTTACTTTGCTGTATTCACAGATTTTTATAAACTATGCACAGTACGTCTACAAACAACATAGATATATATAATATATAACTGTGCCAGATAGCAATATATTACACCCACGAGATCCTGGTGAGCCACGATATTTACAACTGGATAGATTACGCTTGCGACATCCCAATAAGCACCACCTAGCACTGCAAGTACAGGTCCAATTTTTCAACAGTTTAAAAGCTGTTGGGATGAAGCATTATCACTTTTTTGGGGGGAGTTATATATGCAGTGTACAGTTTTGAATTTTTTAAAGTAATTTTATGTAAATTAGGTATTGGAGAAACAAATTGTATATAATAGAGAGAAATAAAGTAAAAGCTACTCTTAAATACATGGAGAATAATTGTTTATGATTCCCTTAACTTTTTCTCATTTGCTCATTGTGAAAGATTTACATGATTGTTTGAATGATCAGGAGTATTGATATCAAAGACCAGACATACTGACAACCGACTGCATGTGCATTGTGATTTTTGAAAGAGTTAGAATTAAAATATCTGGTTTAAATAACAACAAAGGATTAATCCTATATAAGTATAATTTGAACTGTTTTTGGTTAATTGCATGAACAAATCAAAATATTGATCACTTTGTTGTTATGGTTGGATACATGAAATATCACTACATAATCCAGACTAATTCACAAAAAGGGAGTACTCTATCTGAAAATGAAAGTTGCACTTATTAACTTTAAATCCATGGGGGATATGATTCAAATTCATTCTTGATTTTTTATTTGAAACATTTTATAATGATGGGTACAGCACTTTTCAAAAAGGGTACCAGCTAGGTATTCTAAATGTAATCCATGGTTTACTTTTGCTATGATATGACTTGTTATCTTTTTCATTTAATGTTCAAAATTTTACAAGAAATTGTTAGTTCCATGGTACTCACCACCTTCAAAGTAAGCTGCTGAAGCATGTGAAAGTCATATACCAATAAAGGCAGGTTAAGAACACATGAAGTAACCAATTTTATGTTACAGAATTAAGGCGTCTGAGCTCCCATATATATATAATAACCAATCAGGACCCAGTTCAAAGGTCACAACCTTCATATATAACCCTCTATAGCCTAAACAGGCTTCACTCCCTTTCACCACCTCATTGACCAAGGTTCTCAATTTATTCAATTACTTGCAATTCATCCGCCCTCCTCCCCACCGTCACCTGATTCATGAGTAGCTCGTTAGCCTTGGATATAGATGTATAGTTTTATCTTCCGCTAATTTCTGGAGAAATTTAGTTGGTGCCCTGAAATAACTAGTCAAACTCATTTTAATTTGTATTGTTAAACTCTATTCTTTATATTAATAAACTTGTGCCTATACAGGCACCTTTAAACTGCATATACGACTTTGTTCTTGTGACATAAATGAAATTTATATGAAGGAGCCTAGTGTGAACTTGCGAGCACAAACTAAATCTTACAGTATGCAACATGATACCAGGATGGCAATTCTCAGAGAACAAGATGCAGACTATAAGCAAGTACCGTTGCATTGTCTTCATTCCACATTTTAGTGCTTCTAGCCATGCTTGTACAGATGTGTTTTGTAACAGAGGGCCTGCAGCAGCAGTCAAGAATAAACTGTATAGCTATAGAAAACAATTAAAGAAAAAGAACAAATTATTCAAAGAAATTCTTTCAGAACTACTAAATACTCACATTTATACAACAGCTTAATTTGCTGACATCCACTGACAGCTTCACCAGTACTGGCAACTCCTGGTCCATGTCATTGCAGTTTTTACAGACTTTCATACAGGTGATATGTCCATACATTAAAATGTGTATTAATCATTTATTTTAAACTCTCACTTTATACGGAGAACAAATTTCATTTTTATATATATTAAGTTACTGTCTATGACTCCTGCTTCGTTATGTCCATAAAATCCTGGATCTGTTAAAGACTGAGTAAACTAATGAAAGAGTGTGTTTAAAAGACTTACACCACCTGAAGTTCCACCCATTGTGTTTTCAACAATACCAGCTAAGCTGATCAACAAGTTGTATGGTTGGGAAACAGGCAGTGTGGGGTGATCTACACTTCCCAATTCCATTTGTATGGCTAAAAGTAAAACCCTTAGCTAGTATATTAACCTACGCAACAAACTTCGGTTAAAGAGCATATTCCACGTAAAGCACATTAATTTTATATCTAAATTTCATTGCTGTGACTACTACATGGACTAGCTATCACATGATTGCTTGCTTTCACTAGGTTGAATATTTGATATCCGTTTATAGGTTTTATATACTTTAATATTATATTGAAAGTATATTATATGCACACTTAGCTATTCTAAAGTTACAAGGCATATCAATGTTTTATTTGAATAAAACTTATAAAATTTACTAATCTTAGGACATGGAAAACATTTTTAAAAAGACCCACAGCAACTTTCTTCCCACTACTTTGTTTTATTCTTTTATTATTCTTCATAAAAACAACAAATTTGATCTTTGTCACATATTAAATCAATTTTCCCCAGTGAATAGATGTCTTTTACACACCTTTAGCACCTGTTTTTAAAGTTGATCCACAATCACCATCACCGCTTTCTTTATCTAAGTCATTTAGCAGACTTTCACTGTTGATCAGAGATGTACAGATAGCTTGCAATCCACGACAAATTATTGATGAAATGTCTATAATAGTGTTGAACAATGAAAACTAGTTAATGACATTACTTTAATTTATACTAGTATTTACTGAAAAAGTGTGATAAACACTAGACCTAAGAAATGCTTAAATTCTTGAAACTAAAATACAGAACTATACAATAAAACATAGTAACTAATTAAAATTTTAAGGGAAATTTCTATTTTATAAAAAATGTAAAGTTAATATAAAACGTACTTTGCTACGATAACCATACAGTCAACCAAATTTTAACATTTAATAATCAATTCACAATTGTGCAAATTTCTATTAAATATCATGAGAAAGCCTTGCACAGAAATATCATAATCAGATTATAATAAAACACAAATTATTTTTTGATTTTCCATTGTCAGGTACAAACATGTAAAACAGCTAATCAAACATCATGTCTGTTTGTAATGATTATAATGACGTATACATTAAAGATTTCAGACCCAGAGTTTTCAAGAAAATTCTCTTTGGTAAAGACAGCCCGCTTTCTACCTGCATTGACAGTTGCTGAATTAGTGAGTGTTTCTTGTTTGGTAACAGTAACACTCTCCATTGGGCCATGTGTAGTACGATCTTGATCTAGCAAAAATGGCTGAGGCCAGGCTGGTGCATTTGTTGGGGCATCTGTAGAAAATAATACTATCAGCATATGTATATCCCAACTTGCTGTATACAGGAAAGAATATTATGTAAAAATATATTAAACAAATAAATGAATTAATCGAACCAGTTCAATCTATAGTAAAGGCTGCTGTATAAGCATAGTACTCATTGAATGATATATAATTATGTTGTGTTTGAATCAAATACAGTAATGAGAGTAATGACAAAAAATGTTTACTTACCTAAGCATTTTTTTCTCAGGTCATTTAAGTGTAAGATTGTAATGGAAACACCAGCCATTTCTAAAGAGGTCATGAAGGAACCACAATATGCCCTGTCCACTAAAACTCCAAATGTCTCTACAAAATGCATATTCATTTTTTTTAATCATAGCCACTGATAAAGCATTTGTTACAGAATGCTTGCTACGTACTAGGCTATATTAATTTTTTTGCGACCGCTGATTGGCAAGATTTTAGTTTCACTTTCATTGTCACTGAAATAGTAGTTGCGGACAACATCCTTCTTTTGGAAATATTTCTATAAGCCTGTGAAATCTTTTTATACTTTCTAGTTAAGAAAGCTAATTAACTTATATGTGATCTAGCTGACATGGCCTAAGCTGCAGTTACAATGCAATGAATACAATCATCCTCTCTTATACCTAAGTAGTCTACCGCTTCCTTTGCGATTATATTCAGTTCTAAGACAGATGTTCCTCCTAAATTATTTATCATAATGGCAACATGATTTCCTTTTTCTAAAGGCACATGTGATGGGTTGTCCTTGTTAGTCATGTGATTTATCATGGAGGTTACAACTTCCTTTGCTGACATCATCTGTAGTGGAGACAACATGTATATAATAACTTACTTTTTTACAAAAAAATTGCATAATATTTTTTATTTATACAATTTGAAATACCACATTTATGTTATATTCACAAAACAATTATCAAACAAATTTTATCTTTACAAGGGTTAACAGGGTTGAAAGAAAGACAAAAAAATTCTTTTGTTATTACGATTTTTAATCATCGGATTATTTATTTTCGCCATGAAAACAGATAAACTAGAATAACAGCAGTGCAGTACCTTCATCCTTTTGACTCCTGCTTCACCATGAATTCCTAATCCCAATTCCAGCTCATCAGCTGCTAACTGGAAAGAAGCTCCAGACCCAGGCACACTACATGGAGACAATGTTACACCCATCGTTCCTAGGAGCACGAAGATTACTTGCATGTACAGTTAGTGTACATATCTATTATGGAGACAATTTTAGAAGAGTATAAATTAATGTAATTGTCACAGGAACATCAACAAAAACTTAAATAACAATTATAATTTGTAGAAGAGACATTATGATTTTTTTAATTTGCAAAACTATATATTGGTCCAACTTGTCAATTGCAGTCATGGTTTGGCCGAGGTGGAATTTCAGCTTTTTGAAGTGAAATTTACGAAAATTTGATAGGAATATTTGAGGTAGGACAAAAGCACGAATTTAGTCATATTGTAATTTTTGGTATTTTCACGGGGTTAGTTTTTAAGATAGTCACGCCATATTAGGGATATTTTTATAATGATTTAGGAAATATCACTTTGTCCTAGATGCCCAGGAGGGTACTCAACGTTTTTTGACTACGGGGATGTACCGCGGAACCCAATCCAATATTTTAGCTTGTGGTAGCAAACCCAATCCAATTTTTTTGAAATTTTAGGCTAGCAATCCATTTTTATGCAAACTGACTGATACAAACCAAATTTCAAAATTTATTTATGGATACAAACCTAAAATTAATACAAATTATTTGCTGTAAGCAGTGGGTAGCAATCCAAACTTTTGAATATCTTTACAGTTACAATCCAAGAAAAATACAGTAAAAAGTATACAATCCAAATCCAAAATTTTAAACTCGGCTGCACATCCCACCTAAAAATAACTTGAGTACCCCCCGGGCCTAGATGCCATCTAGCATCTAACCATGTAGCACATGTTTAACTTGCGGCAGAAAGTAGCAACCCAGAAAGTAGACAAGTTTAGTTTTAAAATTTCAAAATAAGGAATATCATAACGCTACCCATAGTGCTTGCAGCTTCTCTGCATATCTGCGCAATTTCTTTCAATGATTTCCCTTGGTTAGCTAAAGCACCAGCAATCTATAAATTAAATAACAATCTACATGCATATTATAAAACATGGACCCAGATACATGTAGTCTGATCACAATAAGATGAATAAATGATCAAAAAAATATGTGCCTCCTATTTTTTCAAAAAATTTGTTACAAAATATTTGATTTCTAATTGTTAGTTATTACAGGGTCACCAGAAATAAATTCAAAAGACACTTTCAAAACTTGACACAAATAAAAGTAAATAAATTTGTTTCTAACAAGAATATTATGACATTATTACAATTTCTGAAGAGTGCTTTATTTGTGTTCTTTAGGTTTTTCATGAATTTTAGGATTTTTATAATTTTATGCCTTAGAAAAATTAATATCAGCTAATACTTCATTTATAATTATGGTTATATTTCAAATTTAGTATTTTTGATAATTAAATTTACTTTGTTCTAAAGAAATAAAGTACATTGAAGAAGTAAGTATTTTAATCCTTCTTGAAATTTTTGAAACATATCAAATTTTGTTACTGGAAAATCCAAACTGCCCGACATTTTGGGTCCAGCTGAATACAGGGATGTTCTTAGAATTTGTATTATTTGCAACAAATTGACAGTTGTATTACATGACTCAGTCACGACCAATCCACATCCTAGACCGTTACATTTGAATACTCGAAAGAAAATTTGCTTGAAACAAAAGGTAGTAAAGAAATGAAAGTCAGAATAAACAAATAATTATGTTTTGTGCCAACTTTTTGAAAACAACTTGTCACCAAAAATTGTTTGTTATTTACATCTACCTTCATAACATTAAAGTTAAAAAAATATTTTTTTCATCCAAAAAACTAAATTTCACACTCAACTTAAGCTATAAAACTATTAAAAGTGCAGAAAACGAATGTGTTCAATATTCTAAACTTATTATCATTTGATATTGGCTAGGAGCACAAGAAAGCTATTGTAGAAGTTGATAGATGACATATCTGAAGCTGATAAGTTTAAATATGTAAAGAAAATAAAGTGCCAATTACTTTGGTACCTAACAATCTCATAATTAACTGAAATTCTTTGAGATACAGTGATTTAAATTTTTCAAAGCACAATTATTTCTAGTCATAGTGTAGATTTCTATTACCTTATGTATTAAAACAGTACCACAAAGACCTCGTTTGCCTGCAGTTTTTTCATATGTTGCCAAAGCACAGTCTTCTCCTATAATTACCATGTCCACACTTAATCCTTCTGCTTTACCCCTCTCTTGAGCAATTCCAAAATTTATACGATCTCCAGTATAGTTCTTCACAATAAGTAAAGTCCCTCCTGGAAACGCAAGCAGACTGTTTTTTTAATTATACTGAAAACAATTCTTCTATGCTTTTTATAAACTGTATCTTTGTAAACTGAAAATGGTTACATTGTGAAAAGACTGTGCTTTGTTACTATAGGTATAAATCCACTAATTTTGTGACTCACATTTACTCACCACAAATCAAACTATGAAACTACATGTTCCTGGTGCAAGGGTTATCTCACCTTATTTATTAAAATTGTACCAGCAAGACCCCGGCGACCAGCTGTTTTATCTTTACTAGTCAAAGCACAGTCTTCCCCAACATATACACTGATTACTTGCAAACCGATAGATTTTGCTTGTTCTCCAGCCATGCCAAAAGTTAAGCGATCACCTGTGTAGTTAGTCACAATAAGCAGAGTACCAGCTGCAAGCAACAGCAATATTCAAATGCATAATTATCCTAATTGAAAGTTGTCATTCAAACATAGTATTTATTTAGTTAATTTCAATTTCTTGCTAGTACAATACATCAAGACATGTATAATTATCAAACACTGCAACATGTAAATAATTTCTTAAAGTTTGTATAACCCTTTTCCTTCCAGGTGATGATATATCGGCAGTACTTCAACATATTCTAATTAAATGAAAATAATCATTTTGCATAAAATACGTTCGTGCTATGTAATTTTGAACCTTTCCCGGTTGTGCTACCATCTAGCAAAGTTCATAGAGGTCATCTCCCCTGAAAGCGTCTTTCTGTTTATTTGAAGTGCAGTCTAAAGTGTGCTGGAAAATATTTCAATTATTATCGACACGAGCGTATGCCAAGTTTAAAGATTCGGACAGTGCAGTAGTTAAACGTGTCTAGATTCTAACCGGACACTTACAATTCTCACGAAAATGGATTTTGTTGGTGGAATTTCGATGTTTACAACAGGCTATTCGGGTACCTTGCAATGGTATTTTTTAAGCATCTTTTATCCTGTTGCGACAGAATAAATCCATTCGTGTGGATAACTGTATGAGGACAAGTAGAGATACAGTGTCTGTTTCAGAAACCTTTGTGTTGTGTACACGTTGAACTGTAATATCGCAATTTTTGGTTTAATCCAGTGTGGATTTGCATAGGATTATGCTTGATTTGCAGGAATTTGCGCCCTAATTCATACCATTCATGTGCCTGGATGTACAGTATGTAATGTAAAAAATAATATAATGCTCATTCTTGCATCCTTGAAATTCAATAAAGGCGAGTACTTAATAATTGTGTTCATCTGAATGTAATATCCCAGGTAAGATGAGGGATTTCAGTCTCCGTTTGTGAAGGGGGATACAGCACCATAGCAAATTGCCGCAAATTACTCATGGTATGGATGAGTACCGCATAAATCCTTAGAATCAAACCGGGTTTTTACAAATTACTTTTAAATTTTGAAATGCCCTGTATTTTACTTTAATCTTATAAAGAAAATAAAAAATATTTTTATTTTAAACCATAATTTTCTCTATGCTTTTATTTGTGATATTTCCGTCATTCCGAGTTTGACAACAATTCAGGGGAGGTAATTCCTAAGGCTGTACATTCAGCTTTTAATTATTTGTAGATTTTACCTAAACCTTCAGTATAATTATTTTGAATTAATATTTTTT
>JAOXYB010015809.1:0-19378 GCA_028565635.1 Phoronis ovalis | reverse complement strand
AGGTGGTTCTAAGAAGGCCATAGGTTGGTAGCCCAATGGGTCATTTTTTCACAAATTAATCCCTAAAAATGGATTGAATTTTCACATAAATTCCCATAGAGATTGGTTCAGTTTTCAACAAACCCTAAAAATATCTGTTTTTTCCGATTTTATTTAAAAGTAGCAATTCCAGGGAACTTTTTCAAGAAATAACCTAAAAAAATGATCAACCAGATTATAATGCATGATGTATTATATTATTTTCTAATGTAAAAAAACCATAATGTTAAAAAAATATAATCCTACACATTGGATGGGCATTATTAGACATGACAAATATCTTGTTTTATTTCAGTTAGCATCAATACCTGGTCTTGAAAATATAACAGCACCAACTAGTCAACAGCCAACAACACAACAACAACAAGCTGGCAACAATCCTACCACTACCGCAACACCTTCACAAGGCCCAGCCACAGCCCCTGAAGCACAACAGGTATTTTTCGAAAATGTTGTGATATGTTTTGCAAGGTAAAATATGTTTTGAACTGTGTAGATACTGCATATCATCATCCTATTCACTCAGGGCAACCAACTTAAAATAAAAAAAGACTAATGCTTATTACTTAAAAATTATGAGACTAATTAGTATTCTGAAGTATACAAATTTAGCCTCATGCTGTTAGCATAATACTTGCTTAGTTCTCTACAGCCCAAGGGAAATCTCATGCAAACATGTAGATGATCTATGAAAAACTCACAAAATTAATGCATTTGAAATTTTATTAATTACAGGAAGTCCCTGAACCAGCACCTGAATCCAATCAACCAAAAATATCTGAGGATCCTCGTTATGCTCGTTTTTTTAAGATGGTAAACATGGTAAGTATTTGTTTAAAGACAATTATCATTTTTTACCTATATATTGTTATTTCATTTCCTAGTCATTCTATTACACCGATACCAATTTGTTTTTCTATTCTTTTAACTTGGCCAATGCATCTTAGCTAGCATTCAGGCATTTAATGTACAATACCAAGAGTACTTAATATTCTACACCTCTCACACTGTTACTAACAGTAAGCACAGTGCAACGGTAGGATATTCATATTAATTATAACATTGTCAGGTGTGCTAAATGTCATGGCATTAATTTTCATCAGTTTTATTATTTCTCATTTCTTGGTTTTTAACAGTTCTATCACCCTAGACTTCAATAATATTTAAAGTTTCTTGTGGTTTGATTAACAAAAATATTGACACCTTTGCTTGAAATTTTAGGGTGTACCAGCAGTCGCAGTGAAACTGAAAATGCAGAGTGAAGGTTTTAATCCAGATTTGTTAGAGTAAGTGATTGACAACTTTTTAATCACCCTACTTTGACATTAAAGTGAATTCCAATTATATCATTATTTGTATTTGGCTGCTGTTTCTTTATGTAATGTTATCATGCAAAAAGCTGAATTTTTTTCAGTTTTTAAGAATGGGTGATATTTATCAAATTTACACAGTCACTTTGCATGCAATTCAGCCCGGGGGTTGGTCAATATGAAAGTGGGTACCCATGCTCCAACATGACTTTTCAAAAACCCCTAATGAAGTGAAATTCTGCTAAAAATACACCCCTAAGGAAGGATTTTTTGAAAAAATACACCCCTAAGGAAGTGGATCACGTGATACCTGAACCCTGACCTGACCAATCGTATGCCGTGTTTTAAAAGGTCATTCTCAAAATAACATCAATTCAGGAAGTAACTTTCATATGACGGGGAATACACATTCTGATAACATATTAAGTTTTCTTGACCGTAGTATTTAATTGCACCCCTAACGAAATGAAATTTTAACGATTACCCTAACAAAGTGAAAATTTCAAACAACACCTTAGGAAGTGTCACACCTCCAAAAAACCACCCCTTTTCATGATTTTAACCAAAAAACAGACCCTAAGCACGTAACGCAGTTCGAAAAACATACCCTTTCACGCAAAATTTTGTTTGAACATGCGTGTCCACTTTCATATTGATGGCCCCCGGGCAATTCAGCAACTAAACGTGGCATTTTCACTAAACATAGAATAAACAGGATATTTTACATGTGTCATACTTTGCCTTACACTTTGTGTCATTTTGCAACTTTTTGTTTTATTGTAATGTATCTCTTGGTTTGTGATATTTACGTTGATATAATGAGATAAAAAGCTGGTACATAATTGCACAAGGTGGTTCAAAATTACCTTCAGCAGGAATACTTGTATCTCATAAATATCTTCCTGAATCAAATATCCTGCACAGAAGTATTGATAATTGTGTATTGAAGCTGTTCTCCATTGATTGTAGTGATCCAAATGCTCCAGCACCAGCTGGTGGTACAATAACCAACAACGCAGACAGTTCTAACAGTGATAGCGATATGGACTCAGATGACAGCAGTGATTTCTCCGATTAGAGCTACTGACACCATCTGTATATTGTATTAATAATTAGTAATTGATTATTTGGAAAAGCTTATCACAGTTATTCCCAAGCTATATATCTTATAAATTTACAAAAGTCTAAAAATTGTTCTAAAAGTAATTACATCATCATTGTATATACCTTGTTGCACAAAGGAATCAATAGTGAAAATATATAAACTCCAGTGCATGACCGTTAAGAAATTTGGATGTAACACATTTAAACAAAAACAACAAATGTCTAAATTGAGACTAAGCTATAAGTTATGTACGTAAGTAATAATTGTCGTGCCAGCAAATTTCTTCTGATATTTATAGTTAACTTATCTTGTGATCAGTAGATAGCACTGTCCAGTCTCTTGTGCATGGTTCATATGATACAGTCAAACCAACGAGAATAAGAACCCCAATAAAGTCAATATTTTTCATTGTAAATTGTTCGTCTTTCCATGTCCGAAAAATATACAAGGAAAAAGTTTCACTTGGAATATTTTTACATGTGTGGATAAAAAATATTGTTCTTTTATAAATAAAATCACCATTGACAAAATATTACTATGTTATGACGGTCTGAGACTAATATAACTAGTTATATTAGTCTCAGGTTATGTAGATTTACTATGAATTAAAGTAAATTATTTTACATAAAGATGCTGATTTTCTACAAATCTTTGTTTATTATTTCCTTATTTGTTTCTTATTTACATATTTTCAATTTTTGAAATGTTAATTTTATACTAAGCATCATCAAGACTATAATTTCAAATAAATTGAATACCACAAAAACATATTTATCCATGTTAAATAATTATGAAATATTGTAAACCGACAAACTCACGTCAAATGTGGATATTAAACGATTTGTAATTTCGACGTTTTGGCAATAATAATCAAATTACGAATGACACCTTTGCTGTACTACAGAGTTATCTCCCGGATTTTACAAAAGTGCGCAAGGGGCATAACTCAGTGAGCTAGTTTTATATATCCTAGATTCAAAGCAAGCAAGAAATACAATCCAGTATACGCTTGGGCAAACAATGTAAAGTAGTGTAATTTTACTTTATCTGCATTGAATTAAGTTATAATAACGACAGTATACCCTTGAAGTCCCTGCATGGGTGCATCCCTTTATCCATTACTCATGACTGTCTCGTGTGTGATCATAATTATGTAATTTCCCCCCCCCCCCCGGCTAATTTTATCTTTTATTCTGTTTTTCAATACAATAATATTGAGCTGCATTCACTTAATTCAGTTTCTACCAGAAGACCTAAGGATAAAATGCATTACGATCATACATTAAAAAAATGTCTTGATTTGTTTAGCGGTTAATTTTCAAAAATTTGGAAACCGTGACTGAGAAGGGAAAAAATTAACAGTCCATATTTTACCATCCTGTATTTTGCTCCGGATTTTGCAACATTGTTACAATTTTTATAACATTTATGACAAACATTGCATAATTTCAGAGTTGTGGGATCACAAAAAAATAATGTCAAAAAGTGAGGTAAAAAGCTATTATCATAATGCGTTGGATAAATTAATGTAGATAAAAATTTCACCCCCTGAAAAATCTCGTTCCAATAATAATAGGATGTTCCTGCGATCAATCAGAAGAGTTACCTAGCAACTGTCTGAATAATGACATCATCAGTATAAATTAGATTGTATCTCAACGTTCGCTCACTTTGAATTTCGTCTGTGTCAGATTGCTTGGGTACTTTTTCGGGATTTTGCTGAATTTAAGAGTCTCAATATGCGTGAAATAGTTCATCTACAAGCTGGTCAATGTGGTAACCAAATTGGTGCAAAGGTAAGGAACTACGAAATTATCGAAATTATCTTTTAAAATTAAATGAGTCATGTTCTACAAAATATAAATCGCGTGATATGAAGCCGCACCTATTCTGATTATTAGTTTGATTTCTGTCCCTCAGTTCTAAGACAAATAGTGGCTGAAAATGTTTAAAAAATGTTTTATATGCAAGTTGTGATTGTGGAAAACTAAAATTGATGCGTAGGGTGTTGGCTATTAAGCTGGCCCCTTGACCCTAATACTTTTAGTAATAGTCGTATAAATTATTAATCAAAGGGCGCGAAACTGTAGCCGCCAGATTCGCGATATTTGCTCTTACATGCAAAAATTAAGTTTTATTTTATATAGTTTTGGGAAGTTATTTCTGATGAACATGGCATTGACCCTACAGGCACATACCATGGAGACTCCGACTTGCAACTAGAAAGAATCAACGTTTATTACAATGAAGCGACGGGTGAGCAGTTTTGAAATGAAATTAGGTCAGGTTAGTCCAAGTCTTGTCTTCTAGCCGGGGGGCCGTAAATGCAAAATCAGCATCGGACCTAAGAGGGCAAGAATTGGACTAGTTAATTTCATCTATTAATATAATGTTACCCAACAATGAAGGGCATATTTAATATCAATGACATAAATATTAAATTGGGAATCTTACAGAGTTTTCATTGTTTTTGTTATTCGAAATTTACTGCCAGTCTGCAGAACTAGCTTGCTATGCAGTTATCTTTCTTTATCGAAACCTTTTTTAATGCATAAAATATTTGTTCGAAGTTGATAATTAAATTTTAATATTTGTTTTTTAACTATAGGTGGCAAATATGTGCCCCGTGCAGTCTTGGTTGATTTGGAGCCTGGTACTATGGACTCTGTCAGATCTGGTCCTTTTGGACAAATATTCAGACCAGACAACTTTGTCTTTGGTAAGTATCTGTTAGGAGACATCATTATGCTAACATTAAGATTGTCATGCATAAAAATTGTAGTAGGCCTATATATAATTTGTGTCTAACACATCAAAGAATGTATTTATTTGAATTATAGGACAAAGTGGTGCTGGTAACAACTGGGCCAAGGGTCACTATACAGAAGGTGCTGAATTAGTTGACTCTGTGCTTGATGTTGTTCGCAAAGAAGCCGAGAGCTGCGATTGTCTTCAGGGATTCCAGCTGACACACTCGCTTGGTGGTGGTACCGGCTCTGGTATGGGAACCCTTCTCATCAGCAAAATCCGTGAAGAATACCCAGATAGAATCATGCTCACATTCTCAGTTGTACCTTCACCAAAAGTATCAGACACAGTTGTAGAACCATACAATGCTACACTCTCAGTTCACCAGTTGGTAGAAAACACAGATGAAACATACTGTATTGACAATGAAGCTTTATACGATATCTGTTTCCGTACATTGAAGCTGACGACACCAACATATGGAGATCTCAACCATCTCGTTTCTGCAACCATGTCTGGTGTTACAACTTGTCTGCGTTTCCCAGGTCAGTTGAATGCTGATCTTCGTAAATTAGCTGTCAACATGGTACCTTTCCCTCGTCTCCATTTTTTCATGCCTGGTTTTGCTCCTCTTACATCTCGTGGAAGCCAACAATACCGTGCTGTGACTGTACCAGAACTCACACAACAGATGTTCGATGCTAAAAACATGATGGCTGCTTGCGATCCTCGTCATGGCCGTTACCTCACTGTTGCCGCCATGTTCCGTGGTCGTATGTCTATGAAGGAAGTTGATGAACAAATGCTCAACGTCCAAAACAAGAACAGCAGCTACTTTGTTGAATGGATTCCCAACAATGTCAAGACGGCCGTGTGCGACATTCCTCCACGTGGTCTCAAGATGTCTGCTACTTTCATTGGTAACAGCACTGCAATCCAAGAATTGTTCAAGCGTGTTTCTGAACAGTTCACCGCTATGTTCCGTCGTAAGGCTTTCTTGCATTGGTACACTGGTGAAGGTATGGATGAGATGGAATTCACAGAAGCAGAGTCCAACATGAACGACTTGGTGTCTGAATACCAACAGTACCAGGATGCTACTGCTGAGGAAGAAGGTGAATTCGATGAGGAGGAAGAAGAAGCGGAAATGCAATAAGCTACAAACAAACTTCCCTGAGTTGTTAATTATAACAGCCGTTCAAATAATTACATACCCGTTATTATATTATCAATGTTTTAATGTCGAAGTGACAAAATCTTTGTGTTTAAGCCGGCATATTTTATAGGAGTAAAATGCTAATGCAACGCATAAAAATTTTCTTTGCTTGTAGACAAGACAGTCCTAATATAAATAATGCTCTGTAACATTTATAAGGTATCATTGTTTTTTTCTAATAGTGCTAAACTTTACTTTCATGACTGATGTGCAATCTAAAAGATATAAATGCAAAAACACATTGTTTATGTATTATAGCTTATCGTTATCGTATTTTGTGTGAGCAAATGTGCGTAAGTGACTGATTATTTGTGAACCATCTGTGCTTCATATGTTTGTTGCTTGACAGACATATGATCGTTTGTATTTGCCATTTTTATTTTCTTACCACCTCACATTTTGATGGGAGTGTACTGATAAAAACTTGGTGTAAAGAAAAAAGAATAAAAGCTGTTTTTGTTGGCAAGCATATGTTCCAGTTTGTTATGTACAGATAAGCAGTGCAAGAAACGGATCAATTTCAGTATTTGTTTTTTTAGTCATCTATCAATTTGCTACCTCATCCCAGAAATTTCAGTACCAGAGTATTGTCTTTAATCCCTGGCTCGGAACCAAGGGGAATGATTCTTTCATTTCACTGGCAAATTGAAAACATGCAAAAAGTTGTAGGCCTATTCCATATTAATGGTAGACAAGTACCATGTCTTCTAAGTAACTTCTATGTTACGGCGGATAAACAGCTGACGTGGTTGGCTATATTAATGGTGGACGATGTCTGGTCTCGGATGTAGCTCGGATCGGCAAATAAATTCTTAATCGGTTGCCTTTGGGACGGAGTCGAGAAGGATCGTATGAAGCTTGTGTTTTAAAATTAGGAATCAAAAATATTCGAAAGCTAAATTGCGGGAAGCCCCGGCTTGCGTGATCTTTCCTAATATAGAATATTAGGTCACGTGTAACCACTGAAAACGGTTGCTCAAATTTTCCGCCCCTCGAGCCTTTTATGGATATTACAAACTTTGACCTTTATGGTTTGTATGGATAACTCACGTCACCAAAACAATCAATCAACGTAAGTAGCTAAGCAACTGACATTAGCAACCTCGTGTTGATACAATGCTATAAATACAGCGTCTAATCGATAGCGCTCATTTTACATTTAAACTGAGACTAAGCGGCTGACAGCTTTTGTTACATTTTAATTTCGTTTAATAAACTAAACCAAGCAACATGAGAGAAATCGTTCATTTGCAAGCTGGACAGTGTGGTAACCAAATTGGTGCCAAGGTAAGTTTGAATTTTCCTCTGATTTTGCGTTATAAATTTTTATTTTTTTGAATGGTTTCTAACTGCATTTAGCCGGTATCTAAGGACTTAACATGCTCAGATAGACTACGTTTAATTTGTCAAATTGTTGTGCAACTGTTATGTAGATATAACGGAGTATGTTAAAACAACTTAAGTATTCTAAAACTTTAATTCTAATAAGCTTTACTTGAATATTTTGCTTTATTATTTTAGTTCTGGGAAGTCATCTCCGATGAACACGGTGTTGACCCAACAGGTACATACCATGGTGACTCTGATCTTCAGTTGGAAAGAATTAACGTTTATTTCAACGAAGCCACTGGTAAGTTCTCGAAGTATTTCTTGTTACTTTTCTCAGTATGCTTTGACCTGTCACAGTTATATTTCCTTAAAATTTGATATTTTTGCGGTTGCTAGGTTCACACAATTTCAAACATTGCTACTTGACAACTATGAAGCAACTTGCAAAGTTAAAATTTAATTTCACCAATGTTCTAAAACAGAACATGGCTTTTAAATTCTACTAAAATGATTATATAAATGTACGTACTGATATATTTCTGATTCTTAATTTATACTCCTTCATTTTTTAGGTGGCAAATATGTGCCCCGTGCTGTCTTGGTTGATTTGGAGCCTGGTACTATGGACTCCGTCAGATCTGGTCCTTTCGGACAAATCTTCAGACCAGACAACTTTGTCTTCGGTACGTTTTGTGTTTTAAATTTACTAAATGTTTTGCCTTATATTTTTCACAAGGGATTCCTCAAATCCCTTTAAACACATGGTTGCTAAGTGGTTTGTTTTTTTTGTTGCTTAGGGCAACCAAGAATCAATAGGTGCTGTATACCTGTGAATGAAAGAAAGAGCTTAAGAAAACAAAAGATTTTGTAAAAGCCTAAGCAAATTTACACAAGGCTTTTGTTCAATTTACATTAGGTATTTATTCAATAATGTAATGTTAACCCAAGTTTGCTTTGGGTATTTCAAACAATTTTAAAGTTTTAGTTTGCACTTAGTCACCTAGTAATGTCTGGTCTTTTAAATTACAGGACAGAGTGGTGCTGGTAATAACTGGGCTAAGGGTCACTACACAGAAGGTGCTGAATTAGTCGACTCTGTGCTCGATGTTGTTCGCAAAGAAGCCGAGAGCTGTGATTGTCTTCAGGGATTCCAGCTGACACACTCCCTCGGTGGTGGTACCGGCTCTGGTATGGGAACCCTTCTCATCAGCAAAATCCGTGAAGAATACCCAGACAGAATCATGAACACATTTTCCGTTGTACCTTCACCAAAAGTATCAGACACAGTTGTAGAACCATACAATGCAACACTATCAGTGCATCAGTTGGTAGAAAACACAGATGAAACATACTGTATTGACAATGAAGCTTTATACGATATCTGTTTCCGTACATTGAAGCTTACAACACCAACATATGGTGATCTTAACCATCTCGTATCTGCAACCATGTCTGGTGTTACAACTTGTCTGCGTTTCCCAGGTCAATTGAACGCCGATCTCCGTAAATTAGCTGTCAACATGGTACCTTTCCCACGTCTCCACTTTTTCATGCCTGGTTTCGCTCCACTTACATCTCGTGGAAGCCAACAATACCGTGCCCTTACTGTACCAGAACTCACACAACAGATGTTCGATGCTAAAAACATGATGGCTGCTTGCGATCCTCGTCACGGTCGTTACCTCACTGTTGCTGCTATGTTCCGTGGTCGTATGTCCATGAAGGAAGTTGATGAACAAATGCTCAACGTCCAAAACAAGAACAGCAGCTACTTCGTTGAATGGATCCCTAACAACGTTAAGACCGCCGTCTGTGACATCCCACCACGTGGTCTCAAGATGTCTGTCACCTTCATTGGTAACAGCACAGCCATCCAGGAATTGTTCAAGCGTGTCTCTGAACAGTTCACCGCTATGTTCCGTCGTAAAGCTTTCTTGCATTGGTACACTGGTGAAGGTATGGATGAGATGGAATTCACAGAAGCAGAGTCCAACATGAACGACTTGGTGTCTGAATACCAACAGTACCAAGATGCTACCGCTGAGGAAGAGGGTGAATTCGATGAGGAGGAGGAAGAAGCTGAAAATGCATAAACGTTCTATCATGCCAAAACATTGTAATGCCATCATACTGACAATTGCCCAACACTATTTTTATATTTTTAAAAAGTCTGTTTTTACCTATTTTGTTACAGTTTTTTACATTGAAAAATCAAAGTGTGTAACTTCATTTTAATTTACAGTACTTTGTAATATCTATTGTTATGTTATGTTATGTTGGGCTCAATAGAAATGTAAAATCTCTATACACTGCATTAAGTGAAACAAAGCAGGGAACAACAATAAAAGTACAAACCTATCAACTGAACAACAATCTTTTTTTTTTTTATAGCTTTGTGTATTTAACTTCTAAATACATTCATCTGTAAAACAGGTTTTCAACTTTTACAAGACTTAAGTATCACTCAGTAAGGAGTGTCAATCGTAATTGTACTTCTGCAAAACACCTACTGCCAGCACATTGGCAAATGATGTACAGATGAGCCATAGATTATGACATGTCATACTATAGCCAGTGGTATAAAGGACGATTTTCACTACAGCCCAAATATGCTCAGAAAAAAAAAAAAATGATAAGCAAAGAATGTCTGAAGACTTTCCTGCCTTGGATGGCTTATGCCAGTTGTACTACTATACTGATTCTAGAGACATCTTGTGGAGAAAGCAGTTTGTGAAGAATGATTCCAGTCATTCATACTCATAAAAAAGAATGCAAATCTACAGAAAAAGTGATTGTGACATGCACTTTACATCTGCTTTCTCAGGATGTGCTGGCAACATTGAGCTAGACATGTCTGCAGTGATGAACATTCATACAGCAAGAAATGCAAACAACTGGTGAAAAAATGATTATAACATGCAATTTACAACTTTATCCTCAAGTCGTACATTGTGGTTACACTGTGCTAGGCATGTCTGTAGCACTATTTCATGTAATTGCTTTTTGTGGTCTAAGTGAAAAAAGAATTTTAACTGATTTAAAACAGTTGCATGAAATTTTTTAATTATGACTTTTTTATATTGGTTGGTCAAAAGTTTATCAGTCAATGCCCATATTCTACTGCAAAACTGTACACTTTTTAATACAGCAGTATACAGTGAATTGAGGCATGTTTACATTGCTGTCTGTATGCACGACAGCAGTATATGATAAAATTATAAACATTTTCTTGATCAGCACAAAAAATACAAACATACATTAATTATAAACCATGAATAAAGAGTTTTGTATGAATATTTACAAATGATCATGTAAAACAAAGTTGTTGTTTTTTGTTGATAGTATTCAGATTTGACTCAGAGGTTCTAACATCTGCAGATAACAAAGGCCTACAGAAGTATCCTACAACAAACAGTCACTTAAAGGAGTCAACTATTTAACTCGTTTTTGTTGTCGAGACCGATAAATGTCATTCATAGGTGGGGCTTTTGAATCCTCTTCATCGCTTTCATGATTTTCTGAAAGTTTCATTTTTCTTTTTTTTGGTAAACCACTTCTTGCTACATCAACGGAATATGCCGTCCCGGGATCAACTAATTTATTGTCAACTCCATTTTCTGCTTGCGGAGGTGCTGAAAACACGAAACATTATGAAATTTTGTTACGTCTTGCTATACAAGCCATACTAGAAATTTGAACAAGTGTGAAACTGCAGTCATGTATGTATCAAAGTATCATATTATGTACTTTTACACAAAAATAGAGAACTCAGCTGATGCGAAACCAAAGGACAGGTATTTTCAACAACAACCAACAGGCTGAGTGATTGCAGGCATGTGACATTGTAATAAATTGACTAATTAGGAAAGAGGACTATATCTATAAAGTATTGCAAATTTTCAGTATGCGTAATTGGAATATGACTGCTGACCATAAAAATCTCATTATCATTATCTAGGAAATAAGAGTTGAAGATGCAGACTGCAGTTGTCGACTGACTTGGGATAATACTTATGTTGGTACTTACTGGTTGATAGACAGCTTAAGATTCTTAAATACAAGTAACAAGGAAAGTGTGTTTGTCTGCCATGGCTGTTAAAGTGAGAAGTAAAAAAACACTAGTAAACCGTATTTACAGACATTTCTATAAAAAGAATTGAGTGATTTTAGTTTACATCGACACAAACTCTCATGACAGATGCACACATTTCCCTCATTACTTGTATCTAAGAATCTTAAGCGCTATAATAATTCATGCTTAAACTACTTACCATCAGGCAGTTTCAAGTTATTTAGTAGTTCCACAAATTTATCAATGGCCACAAATGGACCCTGCAACAAAATGAAAGAACATGATGCGCAATTCTTAGAGATACCTTTATGTCAAGAAAAATACTAATTAATTATTGGTTAAGCAAAAGTTAATTCTTGTGTGAATGCATATTATTTGAGCTGTGTCCAATCTATTTTGCCTCTAGTATGCATCACGTACACGCACGCACACACACATACACAGAGTCCTCAAGCAGTGGAAACAACAAAGTAATCAAGAGTATGAGATACATGATTCACAAATGGTGTCAACAATTGATGTTAACCATATACTCAGATTAGTTCTTCACAAGGAAATGATATTAACAAACAATATCAATATACGATGTTTATGTGTGTGGTGAAAGAGAAAAATACTTACCTCAAATGATGTTGGGGGTGGTAGTAACTTATACAAATGATTAACTATTGGAGGTGGATCAAAGACTCCACCAGGCACAGGTAAAGGTCCAGCACCTGCAACGTCAAAAAATCGAGATTGCAATACATCTGCATAATGATTTGTAGCCAATTATCCTAATGAGCTGAGAGGCTCACAATAGGCAAATATTTAATTGCATCTGATTTAAATATGCTCCTAGTTCATGCTTTGCTCATAAGTTTGAATTCCTATTATGCATGCCTCTTCATGGTCTGGTGCTTCCAGTAATAAGGTTAACTGGTCTAACACTTCCTAGTGCTCCAGAAAAATGAAGTAAGCAAAATTCTGCCAAACAAGGAAGGAATGAGGAAATAGTGTTATATTTCATTGTCAGCTCAGACAGATTCTCAGTAAAATTCACAATTAACCATCTAGCATTAATAATTTAAAAAGTAAAATAATATTTAAATGAGTTCATAAACTCTGCTGCAGACTATGGATTCGAGGAAAGTAGATCAGAACTTAAACAGATGTTAATGATTAATTAAATACCTGGAAGTAACATAGGTTTAAATGGTAACATCTGAGATACATCTGGCATGGGATATTTTGGTTTGCATTGTTGCAACTCATCCTCTGCTTCTGATTGTTTTAGCTTCCCAGTACTTTCAGAAGTAGAAGGTAATAATGATGTTGATAATTTTTCCTATAAAGAATAAGGACAAAAAATCTCATGGCTTTTCTATTGAGCAGACCTGAATTTTTTTGCCTCCCTCCCATTCTAGTAATTCGAACACCCATCCGCTCATAACACTGACAGCTAATGTTCATTCAACTCAAAAATCTTATATTTTCGAAATCATAGCATGGCTTTTATAATACATACCTCAGCCTTATCGAGTATAATAAAAAAAATGAATACAGCCAAGTAAACAAACACCTCACCTCCAAACTGTATGAATTAAAGCTAAAACACATCAAGTTTGCTTTTTGATAACACATCCAGTATATTTCTGCCACTAGCCCTTTTGGATAGATTCATAATAAGGTACATCTAGAGGCAGTCCAATATAGTATAGTTTCATTACTATTGTGAGATATCCACACATTGTGATTTTTATGCATTTTATACTGTATTATAACATATTATAAAGGACAACTTGTAACTACAGCCAAGCAGGTACTTAGTTACCTTATATCCCAAGGCTCGAAGTTCAGATGAGGAGCATGGATAGAGGTCCATATATTTGTATCTGTCAATCAACTGCGATGTTTCTTTTCCTTGAAACTCCTGTAGCTGTGAAAGTGAAAATTGGAAAAAAATATTATCAATCAAACACAAAAATAAATAAACCTGTTGTGTTAAATGTTCTACGGCATTTGAATAATTATTAGTGCAGAGTAGGGGAGGGGGGAAAAGATAGAAAAATTTCAAATCTTTAGACAGTAAAAACTTATAATTGGGTGAGGAATGAAATACCACAGGAGAGTAGTCATACTGTTTTCAGGTCCCCTCACAGTATCAATTAATGGAAAAGCCATTGCACTCAAGTACAAGACGAATTTGATCTTGCAATAAATACCTTTTCCATAATCTGGGCTCTTCTTTTTTCAACCTTTATAACACTGGCTAAGTCACCAACACTAGATTCAAATTCCAGAAACAAGTTCCAAATCTCTCTGTAAAAACAGTCATATTGTGTACATAACTTTGGAACTAAAAATGTAATTTCATCTGTTGGTACATTAACTTCACACTGTGTTTGCATTCAACTGCATCGTGCTTTAAAGTAAAACTATGCACATTAAATCAAAAGTTTATATTAAAGATTTTTTTCTTTGAATTGAAAATTGTGAAAGTTATCCAATGTCACCTTTGTCTGTTTAATACTAATGTATTTATGTACAGTTGTCAGTATGACTTAAAATGATTCTGGCCATAGCTCAGTAATTGCAATGCTTGTGGCACCTACTTATGTTTTGAAATCTAACTATCTATTGTCAGATACAACAGTAAGAAAAATTGTATAATTCTGCAGTGTTTCAAAGGATTTTGACCATTGAATCAACATGAGGATTTAATCCAGTGGCAATTTCCTCTGCATTGTTATTGTTGCACTATCCGTAGCCCACATCTGACCATTAACTCAGACACAGGATATGCTATAGTGCCATTTGGACACAACCTTACTTGCACTCAAATTGAATAGTCAGTACATAGTTGTAATATCATTCACAATAAAACTGCTATTAAAACAGGATACAAATATTTTCAGTAACATTATTTTTTAAAGACTTCCCGTTAGATCTATATTAAACTAACATTTGACGAAAATGAATGGAATTTCAATTTTCCATTTCCAACAAATCTTATTCAAATTACCACACTTACAAAGAACCATCTTGGGGCAGCTGGTTAGAATTCAGAACTCTTTCAAACAATACCCTCGTGTTATTGTCCTCTGGAAATAAAGACAGATTATTTAGATTTAAATGAGCAAACATACAGAACAGATACTTTGCAAGACTCTGAAGGTTCATCGCTCATTTCTAGCAACTGTCAATTATACTGTTTAATATATTCTTTAGTCTCATCAAAATGTGTAAATTCCAAGAATTTTTACAAAAGACTAGTAAACATGTAATAATACTTTCATGATACATACCATTTAAATGTGACATGTAGTCAATATAACTAATGATATATTCTGGTATTTCTCCAAATTTCTTCATCCCAAGTTCAAAGATTTTAAATGCCACATTCTTGTCCTACAACACCAGCAACTGACTAAGTACAATTTATTATTTTATTTTTAACCAAAAAAAAATGACAGAATGGACTCAGTTTAGTCTGGAATTCTCAGAAAAACTTTACATTGCAATTTTACACGGTTGCGTAAAAATATAAAACACACTTCGTCAAGTTTACCTTATGCATGTTCTATATTCTTTTCTCAGGAGATGCAATAAAGTTTTATGTTAACTATAATAATTAATATTGCTTGCTGTACATAGCAATATAAGCAAACAAGAAAAATTTCCATAATAGACCATTTACCATGCACCAGAACTACCAGTCGCAGACCAAAATGTTACCAGTCGAGAGCTCACACCATTCACAAAATGCTGCACATGGCACCCTGTACATGCACATTGTCTATAATATAGTTATTATAAAATGGAGAATGCCGGGATCTTTAGGGTTTGCTGGTGGTGCCGTAAAGTGCATACAAATAGCGTATTAGGTGACAACACGCACCTCGTTACTTGAAAATTCAGTAACAACAATGCCTCACCTTACTGCAGTAGTACTCCATGAGTGCTGCAGCTACAAAGACATGATAAGTTGATCTGCTGTCTTCTCTTGCCAACTTAAACACGAGACGTGCTGATTTGATCCCTTCTGCCCGTCTGGTAAATTTCATATATTGGATGTAAGCCTGTCAGGGTGAAGATATTATTGATTAAGGCTCCCCGAATTAATTTATAGAGCACATATATCATAATATAATTTTCTTACAGAAGTAGATTGTCTCTTTGATCTTTTCTACTGGAGAGTGTGCTTATTAGTTTTTACATGTCACTACCTGGTCAAAATGATAGAGATTCATACTAGTGTTGAATATATTCTAAGCCTTATCATTGCTTTGTATTGCTAGTTCAGATATAACAATATTACATACTTTTGATAGCATAACGTAATTTATATTTAGCTCAAACTATGTCTATCATACACAAGATTAATGCATGGAGAATTAATAATATGTGTACATAAGCATTATATTCCAAACAATAATCTTACCAGTGTGGGGTCTATTTCAGGAATAACTATATATTTCTTGTAAATACTATGTACTTTTTCATTTTTCATTCGAGACTCTTCAAAATCTGCATACGAAAAATAAATCAGCATATTTTTCTTCATATGTGTTGTAATGGCCCGTTCATATATAGCTGCAGCTTCGTCGGCAAATAATTTCCCAGCATTTTGATCCTGAAATACACAATAGTTAACATAGACTTGTATGACAATTGGTTGTGTTTGTACAAGTTTAAAAAAAAAAAAATATTTGTACGATGCCAATATATATCTACTAAAGCCTATGTCACAGTTTTATGAACCTCATACTTTATTACGAATTTTGAAATTTTGGGGAAACATATATTTTGCATAATCCACAATTAGCTAGCCATCTGAATTTTTTGTGACAATGAGCCACCTACATTCAGTTAGTTTGGATTTATATTGTTTTCTTAAACAGCTTAATAAACATATGAACTGGTGTTAGACACCTACAGGACACATAACTGAGCTGTTTGGAGGACTCTTAGCAGTAAACAATACAATGGTTATCATGCAGCATGTTAACCTGTGAGGTAGTGCGTCAATTTATTTGTGCAAAAAGAACAATATCATTTAGCTGCGAGGTTTGGGATACTGTTGGTTTACAATTTATATAATCACTAAGATTTAGAATTTACAACAGAAAGGTAAATTTGAATGTTATAAGAAAGATTAAATGATATCTTATCTAATCTTTTTCGTTAAATCAAGGCTTCTTTAACTTTGGAAATTCCCCCAACCAGCGCTAGTTACCCTAATTCTTTTAGTCCAAATGAATGAGATATAAGAGGCGTACTGTAGCACATATTTTGGATGACAATTTAACACTTGATTTCATAAAATACTTCTTTGCAAAAAATTCTACCATTAGAAAATTCATATATTTATAATGGTAAATATTCCATTTTAACTGTGGTTTTAGTAAAATAAACTGGCAACAATTTTTCTCGGTAATATACAGTCAGATATGTGGTTCAAAAAAACTGTGGCATAGACGTGAGAAAACCAATGTAGGTTGACAAACACATCTAGACCTATGTACCAGTTGTAAATCATGCCACTGAGTGAAATATTAAAGTTGTGTGCTTACATATTAGAGATAATTTTTGATTCTATGTATGGCATATAGTGTGACAAAGTTTTTGTGACTTTTCTGAGAAACTTAAGTTTCCATATAACAAACTGATTGGCAGTCAGAAGTATGTCAAGTTTCTACCAGTAGTAATCATGTTTTACCTTTTTTTTGACCAATTCTAATATATATCATAATATCTACCTACCCCCTTTTCTGTGAGTAGCTTACTGGACTGCTCTAAATATGATGCTGCCTCATACCAAACATCAGGGTGGTGGCCAAGACAGAGCAAACATTGCTCATAAGCAAACATTACTGAAATAACATAAAGAGAAATGTTTCACTGTATTTCCATCAGACAGTACAGTGGTTTGTGCACTAAAGCATATTGCTATTTTGAGCTTCTCACGTTTACACTTTATTTAACACCTTTAATACAATTGTTCCAATGCTTTAGATCTTAAAGTAACAATACCTCTTTTTGTTATAGTAGAGTGATCTTCTGTTCTCAATGGATTGTCCTTTTCCCACTGAATGTATTTCTTCCATAACTCTACCTGTAATCGGAAATAACAGTTATCATTTACAACAAAATCCTTTTAATCCTGAGTATTAAGGATTTTTATTTTTGCAGTTTCAAAAGATACATTTGTACCCAGTGGAATCATTTCCATCCCAAGTGTGCTGAGAATTATGTAACGCAAATTACTTCAACATAAATTATAAAGATAATAAAACAAAAACAAATTCATAAAGTAAACCGTGAAGAGATGACCTTAAATTTCAAAATTTTTCAGTATATTACCTTACAATTAAGTATACAATTTGGAAAACATGTTAGAAAATATCTACCTGTTTAACCTCATCAGGGGTGTTTTGAGGTGGAATTGAAGGCATATTACGATTTAATCCTCTTGTGACTTGTTCATATTCCTTTGAAACCCTCCTAGCATTCACATAATCTCTACCCCGATCTTCTGTCATCCTTTTAGCGATGAGAGGATTAATACTCTGAAAAAATAATGAAATAATGATCTTCTATCACCCTCTTAGCAATGCAAGGATAAATGCCTATAAAACAACGATGTCAAGAAGTCCTGCTTCTAACTGTAACTTGAGGGCTAAAATACCAGACATGCATGTCATACATCAAGTCTTTATTACATAATGTAATACTTTGTTTATTCTGTGTTTGTGTACATGTTTACTCGTGGTAGAAAGCAGTTAAGCGAACAGTGCCTCAGATTGGTTGATTGCCGATGGAACGACACTTACAGGCATTGTTTAGACATTATTAGTTAGTAGTTATAACTTACATTTTCATAAGCGCAGTAGTCCCTCCACAAAGATTCCATTTGTAACATAGGGTTGACAATAGCTCTTTGGTACACCTTTCGCACTGCAGTGATTCTCTGATTTTCTGCATATGAGCCAACTGCCTCTCTGAAATATAACACAGCCGTCTACATTAAATTCAACAAGACAAAAACAGAAATCATTGGTAGCTTTCCCAGATTTGTAATGAACAATATTTTACACCAGCCACGTAATTTGCAAGACTGATGTAAACACTTAATTTCCATCAAAATATAGCTACAGAACAATTTTAAGACCCTATAATTTTGTAAAATGTTGATGTATTATTTGAAGGGAATGTGTACATATTGAAATGAGATTCCAGTAGATCATTTTTATAGTGTGTATGTGTGTGCAAGAGATTTGTTCAATCTTTTGTATGCAGTTACAGTTACTACAGTCCAGTCTAAGATGTACAATTGTTCTGTTTTAAGATGCCTACCATGAGATTGAAGCAACTAATTACCCATCAACCATTTAAACTAATAGCTTCAGATAGCTATCCTAGGTTGATGAAAATTGAAGAGTGAATTATAGTTATGTTTCTGGCATTTCATTGTTAATAAGACATTTGTCATGTCTAATGCCATCCAATGTGTAGGATTATATTTTTTTAACATTATTGTTTTTTTACATTAGAAAAGAATATAATACATCATGCAT
>JAOXYB010015798.1:0-19380 GCA_028565635.1 Phoronis ovalis | reverse complement strand
AAATAATTAAGTCTGGTAAACTTGAAATGCACGACATAAACATTTACTAGAAATTGGAAGCTTTTTGTGAGTGTGTTAATTTACAGTAGTTCAATATCCGGGTCATGTGACCAATACCCGCTAAAATTAGATCAGCTTTAATATCAAATTTAGGTCATTTGAGAACTTGATATATCAATTTATTATCATTTTACTCTGCAATGTTTATGAAATAAATATGTTTACAGAAAATGCTTTAAATGTTGACCTTGTGCTGGCATGCGCTACTATGAACGAGATCTTGCCAGCCGGGTACGTATAGCAAGAAGACGGGTACGGTTATGGGAAACTGTAAATATGAGGTACATGTGTGTATACGTGAATGTACCCTGGGTACACTTCTGTAGTACCCCTTACGACAACGACCCTTTCAGCGTTGGTGTGGTGTGCAATATATTTTACCCGGATAATTCAATTGTTCGCACAAAGGTTTAAGACTATACTCTGTCGGGGTTTTTTAAATTTCCATGTCGGACCAGCGCGCCTTCGGACTAAAGATCTGTCGGACCAGCGAGCCTTCGGACTAGAGAGTTGTCGGACCGGCGAGCCGTCGGACCAGAGGGCCGTCGGAATAAAGACATACCACCATTCAGTAACCCTTTTCCTCTATTAACCTCATTCTACCTGTTTAGCTACTCCATTTAATAGTTTACTGAATGAATCCTGATATAGTTTCGTTTTTGGTACTGGTGGTAACTTAGCTATGTGTTTTTTTAGGGGATATAAAGCAGTAAAACAATGCTTTATAAAATACGAAATAACACATGACAACGACAGTTTGAATCTAATTACAAATGGCGCATATATGCAATTTACATAATCTACTCCCTAACACTCCATTTGTGGGACAAGCATCAAATATATATCTAGAGTTAAGTTGCACAAAGGGTACAGTTGTGTAATACATCTGTTGTAGGTGAACAGAAGCAATATAACATACACAAGTCAAACACCTGACATACCTGATTCCATGTGTTCAAAGCCATGTGCTCGTGGACAAGCCAAGCAGAATCTAGGGAACTCATGCTGTTGGAAATGTAGGAACTGCACAGAATATGAACGTGTTTCTGAGCTCGGAGACGCATGTACTCCCTGTCCAAATGGCACTTTACCTAATTACGAAGGAAATAATTGTGTAGAAATACCGTACGAATACTTGCAATATACAAATGGAGTTGTGATTGGTTCGTTAATATATGCCATACTTGGTGTTTTGACTACAGTTTTTGTTATTTTCGTTTTCATCAAATATCGAGAAACTGCCATAGTACGCGCATCTGGAAGAGAACTTAGCTTCGTTCTTCTTGCTGGGATATTACTTTGCTACATCATGACATTCGTTCTGACTGCTAAACCAACAGATGTCAGCTGTGGTTTTCAAAAGGCTGGTATAGGTCTATGCTATACTGTCTGTTATGCAGCGCTCTTAACAAAAACCAACAGAATCGCAAGGATTTTTCAACAAGGAATGAGATCTGTAAGGAGACCAAAGTTTATCAGTCCGTTGTCACAACTAATTATATGCGGCTCTCTTATTTTAGTAGAACTTATTATTATAGCTTTATGGCTTATGCAGATGCCACCAAAAGCCGGGCCATTTTATCCTACGCGACGGGAACATCATTTGGTATGTATGTCGTTAAAAGGAATGGAGTATATGATTGGATTCGCGTACCCTATGTTACTCATCATAATATGCACCATATATGCAATTTTAACTAGAAAAATACCAGAAGGATTTAATGAATCAAAGTATATTGGATTTGCAATGTATACAACTTGCATTATATGGCTTGCTTTTATACCGATCTATGTGACTACTGCAAAGAATATACAGCTACGTGTGATCACTATGTGCTTCTCCGTTAGCCTTAGTGCTACTGTTTCACTCATATGTTTATTTGCACCAAAACTTTATATAATCCTACTACGACCAGAGAGAAACGTTAAAGCCGCCTTATTGACTAAGAGTAATTCGTCATTTAACAGAAAGTATACGTCACCAGCACAATCAACCGTAGCAAAATTTGAACAATCATCAATGGTTGACACTGAAATTGTTGGGGCGGAAGGTAGGTAATTTGTTATGTGTAACCTACGATTTCCGTATAACTAATATATATCCTTAATCATGTGTAATTTAAATTTAAAACATATAACCACACATTTTCACTCACAGGTATGTTTATTTGCGCAAGGTCTGCGTTGATTTCTAATAAATATTTTTTTTTCTTTTAGAATTAGAATTGAAGGAAAAACAGTCATCATCTTTGAATAGTGACAGTGCAGTTGTTATGACGCACGTCGCCACACAAACAAATTCTCCAGACTGTAGAAGCTCCCTAGACGCTAGCGCTCAAACTGAGGATGTTGTGACGAGACTAAGAAATAAATATCCTCATCTTTCAAATCGATACTACAATAAGTAAATAATGTTAACTTTATAAATTCATCTGCTTTCATCCATCGATCCTGGTTGACTATACAGATAACTACAACAATGTTATATAAAGCTATGGAAACTCTCATAAGTATATCCAGAAAAGCAGCAAAATAAGTGTACGTAATTGTTTAATGAATATTGTATTTCTGTATACAGAATATCTGTAGCATTAAAAAACATAAAATCATAGTTATTAACTGAAGTTTTTGCATTTCCAGATGATCAGTATGATAGGAAACAAAGATACACAACATCTACCATTTAACGTCATTGTGTTACCAATTAGTTTGAATAAATTCACCTGTTCCGTAGCCTCTCAACTAACGTCAATTTTTGTTATATTCCTTCAATTTAACAAGAGCGAAATAATTACGTCATTAATATGTTACCAACCGAGATGAGCCTTTCTCTCTGCGTGATCCATCGTCTGTTCTGTCTGATCATGACTCATTCTGAATAGGTATCGCCGGGGAGCTTGCTTAGCGGACTATAGATAAACTCTGCCAGCACAGCATGTGCGTGATCGACTCCTTACCCGCTTAGTCCACTGTTATATATATTACTGTAAGCTGCAATTTGATTGATGTCAAGACTTTTGTGACACTTTATATAGAAATAAAGGGATTATCGTTCTTCTGCTTTTCGAGATAATAAACAAAAATTGATTATCGCTAGTTGAGAGGGGACCACACTAACGGATGGATTTATTCAGACTGCGTGTTACCATGCTAATCTTTCCCTGTTACCTCGATTTTAAAAGTTGTTTAGAGTTCACAAAGTATAACATTTTTTTTTTTTTTAATTTTTTTTATTTGACACAAGAAAACAACATTATTACAAAAATACAGTATACCATGATAAAGTAAGCAGTGCTAATTGACAGTGTTGAGTATTAACAAGTATAACATTTTAAGAAGTTTACAAGCTGGTCGCCGTTGTGTAAACATAGTTGTGTGCGAAATAGACAGAAATTATGCCAGATTCAAAATTGCGACTACTTGCTTCAGTTTTCCTGGATACATAAGTCTATTGCATTGTATGATAGTCTACTATCTACTTTAAGATAATCATCCAATATATGTTGAAAACTGTTCTTTTTAATAAAAAAAATTCAAATGACGAACATTGTACATTAAACATAAAAAATTAAATGCAAAAATACCAATACTTTTTAACGTATCCTGAACCATGACCCATGTAACCAGGATTAGTAAATCCAATTGACGGTACTGGTGAAATTTACATATTCATCTAAACATGAACAATGTTAACAGCAATCACTAAACGTCCCCTCTCATAGAAGCTCTTCCTTTTTATTCACTGAGTGGGAAATTTGAATAACAACGGCTCCATGCTGGACCGTGTTGATAAATTTATACTCGCATATTTATTGGTCCTTTCACAAAGATTGATACTCAGTGTTGAGTACATAACGAGAATAGCTGGATTTTGTCTATACCAGAAGATATTCGATGAAGAGGTAAATGGTCGTAAAATTGATCGCGTATTCAAACTGCAGATAACGATCTCAATTTTTAGGTTTAAACATGTATCACAAAGAGCGAAGGTATGTAAATTTAATTAATTCGGCGTCAAACTGTCGTATTAAATAGCAATTTTTTTTTCTGATTTTCTTATGTTTTTATGAAGACTTCCCAGTCGTCGTACCAAGACTTCTTGTTTTGCATGTCAAATATATACAGCTACGTTTGGCTTGTAATGCATTAACTTTTGAAGCTTAAAAATGGTTGGTATACGCTCAGATCCCGGGGGGGTAACAGTCAGAATAGCTGGGTACGCATGTTCGTTACAAAAAACCGGGTGAAAGGTATGTTTTTCAGCATTCAGACCGGGCACCCAGTACGCCCTGAAATAGCTTAAAAATCGTAAAAAAACGAAAATTTAGTCCCAAAAATAATAAAAGGGTGTGTTTTTACTACCTAGTTTCAAGACCGAAATAGGATATCTTTAAGTTATTGTCTATTGAGTCACATTATTAGCTTTCAGTATTTGCAAAAATAATTTAATACGATGGTAGGCATGGTTTATGGCGTCTTTAAGCATGGCCAAAAAAAGGTTGCTTTAAATTGCAGTACAATTTATCAATTCTATTCATTTCTATTTTTTTACTTTTGCTCAGGGATTCCATATTGCCAAAATCCACAACTGAGTCGTCTTTGGGAATCGAAGATTCATCCAGGGCATCAAAAGAAAGGTGTCAACATGTTGGCTTTTTCTCATATCCAAGCAGTCCAGTAGGACAAACTGATTACCCGGCTGACACTTATCTTGATGTGCCGATCACGTCAATAAGAAGTAGAAGATGTTCTCTGAAACAACGCCATCCAAAGAAATGTCCTCTATACTGTGAACCTAACTTTAGTGGTGTTGCCGTGAGTATGCAATTCAAGATAGACAGCGATAACATGTCACGCTTGGAACTTAAGCCATCTTTCAGGTAAAAAATATGTAGAAAATTGAATAACTTAAGCTTGTAGTATATTATATTATAGATTATACCTACTTAGTCCTGCAAGCACGATCCTATTATGGACAACCTACGGCTTGTCCTTAGGGTCCTGCTTGACCACTTCCTATCTCATACCGGCCGAAGCCGGGGGGTACTTATTATTTTTTTAATACGGGGATGTGCCGCGGAACCCAATCCAAAATTTTAGCTTGCGGTAGCAAACTCAATTCAAATTTTTTGAAATATAAGGGTAACAATCCAAATTTTGTGAAATATAAGGGTAGCAATCCAAAATTTTAAAAAATTTGAGTAGCAATCCATTTTTACGCAAACTCACTGATACAAACCAAATTCCAAAAATCGTTCTATGGATACAAATCTAAAAGTCACTTCCTTAGGGGGGTGTATTTTTTGCAGAATTTCATTTCGTTAGGGGCTTTTTTTGAAAAGCCATGTTGGAACATGGGTACCCATGCACTTTCATATTGACTGCCCCCGGGCTATGTACTAGCTGAGCCGAGTGCGTTTTATGTACACATTTTAACTCAGTTACGTTCAGTGATCACTGTAGTTGTCTAAAATTGTCGAAATAATTTGTTTAAAGTTTAAATATTTAGTTTATATTTGGGAATATTCAATGGAATACATGTAAATAAATTTCAAACTTGTTTGAGATTGATTTCCCCTCATCCCTCTCCCAGTCTGTAATATGGTGGCCAATTTGGATTTAGGTAAGACACATAAAATTCGTTTACACCAGTAACGAATCTCAAATTTGATATTACAAGCTTTAATTTGTGCACTACTTTAAAACTACTAAAAATATTCCGTTTGTTCAGATAGTTTTCTTTACTATGAACAATGTGAAAAGTCCATTTTTGGCTGTGAATTTTTTAATAATTTCGAATATAATAATCATCGTTTCTATGAATCATTGTTACACACAAGAATCTATATCCAATGCACCATCATTTGCTATTTTTAACAATTAGCTATACTAACTATCTATAGGGATGGACTTAAAACGGGGATATGCAAAATAGGAGTTTCCTAAAAAGCGGAACATTCAAAATTTTGAGAAATTGTTAGATATTATACATGTATTATTCACACTGATAAAATATATATACATGTATTGCAACATTGTTCCACAAAAGAGTTAAAGATAGCATACGCTTTCTAGGGTGACATGAAGTACTTGTACTGCAGTGATGTTTTTGCGTTACTTATATAACAAATTCCTTTCATTGCCAGCTTTACGCCAAAACGGAAAGCAAGCAGAATACCTGATCATTCTCAAGCTAAGGTGCACCGTTCAACCAGAATGTCTGGCAGTAAAGCGCCTGTGAAAAGAGTGGGCAGCAATGGTAGGAATTTTAAGAATATTGAGTTCTAATTTTGTTGCATCCAATAATCCTGCTATTATAGTTCTCAGAGCTTCAGACATACATTTTGGACCGATTTTCTGTGTCTCAACTTTCCGAAGGTTAGTTGAATCATGCTGAGTTTTACTGACAGGGAAATAAATTAAATGTGCTTCCACGTATAGTGTTTTCTCACGGCTATGCCATCAGTTCATGTAATCCCTAATCAGTTACATAACTAAACGCTTATCTACATGTAACTTGAAAAAGTCAAAAAACAAGAATTACTGAGTACATGTGGGGAGCTATATTAAACATAATTTCAACAGGAATAAAATTCTAAACATAACAATATTACTAATTTTGAAGATTTGTCCTAATTTCTATTGAACGCTTTTATGTATACTTGGTTCACATGTGTAGTTATAGGGGGAGTCTGGAACATACCAAACAGTTTTTTGGCCAATAATCGTTTGACACTAGAAAAAATAGTTATGGACAGTATATATTCCTCGTTACACATACGTACGTACTGCACATCGTTAGATACTACAAATACATTCGTCCGAGCTCGATATCATGCTACAGATTCTAGGAGATGAAACTTGTAGGACCTAGAACTTTTAGGAGGTACAACGTTTCTAGGACCCAGAACTGAACCTTCTAGATCTAGAATAAAGCATCGATGTAGGTCGATGGTCGATCGTAGCTCCTAAAAGTTTCTAGCATCTAGAAGTTGTAGCTCTTACAATTGTCTACCCTAGTAATGGGTTTGTAGCTTCAAGCTAGACTTTTATTAGTCCTAGGTATTATTTATAGCGTCGAACAGTTATTGGTCAAAAATGTTTGGTAGTTACAGCCATGTTCAGGGTGAGACGTTTCATGGTGGGAAACATCAGAGTAGAATCGGGAGTAGAATGTAACCCGAGTTTAAACATTACTCTAGTTTCAAAAATTCTGCACTTCACATCATTTTTGTCGTTTTTATAATTTTACCAGATAATTTTCGTTACTTTCTTGACAGGAAAACAGTGCGCCTCATGTGGTACCAAAAGAACTCCTCTATGGCGAGATGCTGACGATGGTACGCCACTTTGCAATGCTTGCGGAATAAGGTTGGTGATTTTCTCCCGAATAATGTTTACTTTTCATTCTCATCAATTGCTAGTCTGGATAGAATGTAAACCTTTACATGTTTCTACTACTTATAACTCGAAAGCATGTATGTTAAAACAGTGACAAGCTTCCGTTTCATATTTATTAATAATTATTAGCACTCTAGTTATTAACTATCGTCAGATTTCGTAACTATATCTGTTTCTTAAATGTAGTAACAGAAAATAGGGGATAGTGAATTTAAAAAAATTCAGCTAGGTCTAGTTGGTGAGTGGGGAACAGATATGGCTTTCCAAGCTACATTACCAAATGGTTTAGCTAAGCATGAAACAAAAAAAAAAGTTTGGTTTACTATAAAAAATTATCCTCATTGGGTGCTTCTGATAGGCCCATTCAGCGTTAAATATTACGTGTCTTGTTTTTATCATTTGATCATTTATAGTTTTTTTTACATGATTTTAAGCATATATCCTGCGAAATGGGCTGTTAGTCAATCCGTAGGCCAACTCATAAAACGACACGAGAAAAATGTATAACGTTTGGCCACTTCTCTACCACTGTTTTTTTTTTATTAAAACTGCTCGCATATTAAAGGTTGTTTATTTTTCAGGTTTAGGAAGTACAGAGTTAAATGTACAAAGTGTTGGTACGTTCCAAAGAAACAGGACAAGAGTTGTGCAGAATGCACCAAGTGTAAAGCTAAAGGATTCACAATGATTCGTTATAAATGTACCAAGTGAAACGTTGCAAAAAAAAGTGGAAGAAGAAAACTTGTGGGTTTATTCTGATCGTTTAACGGACGATTTTTATGGACATTTTACCATTTATTACTTATTATTTATTCTTGTTAAAATACTGTTTTACACAATAGTAGTCTCATATTATGTTTGATATAAATAAAATTCATTTATTTCGTAGCATCATTCAGTTACTAACATGAAGGCCATTACAGGGTTCTGTAAAACTATGGCAAGGAAATCATCGCTGAAGTTGTTGTCTCATATACAAATTCAATCATTATGTAAGTTTAAAGATGTTTAAATGTACGGCAATCTAATTATTAATATCGAGGAAATATAAAAATAAAGAAAGTGAAAATATATTCAGTTTTAGTGACTTTAAAAGTGCATGTAGGAAAATAGTTATTTAAGCGTCTTCTATCATAAATACATCATGAATGAACTGACGTCACAATGCATATTGTCAGTGGCTTGCTTTGTTTGTAGAATGTTGCAACTGGCTGAGCTGCAATTACTAACATGAGTTTGTTGACAATTGACCGTCAACTGATCAGCGATATTGCAGGGAATAAGACAGCAAAACTCATTTGCGCAACAGCTGCTGCAATCTCAGCCTTCTATCTCGTCTCAAAAACTTCAAGAAAATTGTACAGCAATTGGTCAAAGAAAAAGAATAAACATTTTCATGAAACAAGAGCCCAGGGTGAACAAGTATTATCTTTGGAAAAATGCTGCGGACAGACTTCACAAAGCGAAGCACCAACGCATTGGGTGAATGTCCCGTCACGTGAAACAGGTGTCGTTGAAATTTCAAAAGTTGACAATTCTGACAACATAGAAGCAGAACACCTTACATATTATTTACAAGAACTGATATATTCAAAAGATTCAAATATGGATAACATTACTGAGCAGTTACAATCGATTACTCCTGCAAATACTGTGGAGCAATCAGAAACATCTCAAAAATCCAGGGAACTTCGCGATCATGAAGATCCGATGCTGTTAGAACAAGGCTATAATCGACAAGACCAAGAAGAACAGGAAAAATGGATTAGTGTCGGAAAATCACTTACAGAAACCTCAGACTTTGCTGACTTTCAAATTGCAAAGAAATACGATTACATTAATGTAGAACACACATGTAGAGAAGACTGCACATTAAGCAAATTACCGGAACCACTGGACTACGCAGATGATACACAGTTAGAACCACATGATACCCACCAGCTTGAACAAAAACAAAGCGGCTGTATAAAAAATGACGAGGAATGTGGTGTTCAAAAATCAGTTTCAAATGAAAACGCAGGCAGTGCCAATTCTTTGTGTCAAACGATAGTGGGAAGTGATGTGGATAAAAAAAGCTCCCTTAGAGATGATTCCTCCCAGGTGCGTGTTTTCATTATTACAACAATCTGGGTTTTGTAAGCAGCTACCATTATAGAACAGATGGGATTTTCAGCGCATCTACGTTTCCTGTGATTGTAGGAAATTGATGATTACTGTCATAAATATTACTAGTTATAGAAAACATGTTTTTCTGACACTTCTTGTACTAGGACATTTACCGTTATTTTTACATTCACATTTCTGGCAAATGTTTACATGTATATTAAATTTACATGGAAATTACGGAAATTTACGCGAGAAATTGCAGTCACTCGGTACCAGATGTGAAATAAGGTCGTTATATATAACCGGCACACGGAGGCCTAATATTTATCTATGCTAAGCAGTAATTGATAAACATGTATGAAGTAACATAATTATTCCATTTGCTCTGATTTGGAGTAAACTTATGTTCTTTTTCTTCTTTTTGTTTGAAGAATATTAATGTTTAAAAATCTAATTTACATCGTCTGGACAAAACCCTATTATCTTTGTTAGACCTTTGAATAGTGACGATGTGTTTGATTATAATATTTTTGAAAACATTTCAGGCAACAGGCGATATCGACATCTCGCAAAAATCTAGTTTCCAGTCGCTAGCTGATGAACATTCAAAACTTTACAATTTGAGAACGGTAAACATTCAAAGCGTAGGCAAATCAAAATCAATTAACAATTCTCTGGCCGCACTTAAAGTGTACGAAGAGCAATTAGAACGCGACAAAGATGATCATATATTAGTGTCTACGCGCTATAGTGTTCCTTCCGTAAGAAACACACGACAAAAGAGATTTATCAAACGTTATTCTGACACAAAAATTCCTCTGCCTGATGTCCACGTACCGTTGCCAAATAATCGTAAACTCAAACAAGAGCCAGCCAGAGTTAATGCTTTTAATCATGGGCATACCGATATAATTGGTGAAGATAACTTTGGATTAAAAATACAACAGAGAGCTAACATTTTTTCAGGAACAACAAATAATCACGGTAGTGGAATAAAATCCTCTTATGGCCGTGAATTCAGGAATACAAATAGATATTTTGGTAACATAGAGTTAGTCAGTAGTACAAGTATAAAAACATTGAAAGATTCTAAAACGAATGATCGCATTAAAATGGGATCTGGTACTTTTGCTAAAGTGTACCTTTGCACCATGAAAACAACGGGAGAGTTATGTGTTTTGAAGGAATATGGTCAAAAATTCAGTCAACATGAATTTGAAACAGAAATTTCCGTTTTGGCAAGCATGAGATGCAGCGGCTACACACCACAAATACTTGGAATAATAAAAACGAAACCAGATGGTCCTGTAAACGGTATGATACTAGAATTTCTAGGAGATCGATCTACCGGCGAATGTCTAACACTTTACGATTTTCTTGTTCTCCAATACAAACTTGCAAAAATACAGTGGTTGCAATTGTGTCAAGAGTTAGCCGTTGCAATTGACATGCTTCATAAGCAAAATGTTATTCATGGGGATATTAAATCGAGGAACATCATTATCAACTGGCATGAAGGTCGTTGGAAACCATATATTATTGATTTTAGACAAAGCACAACAACTGACAACCCCTATAATTTTGTCATATCTGCCTTCGACACGAAAAGGTGGTTCCAACGGCATGCAGGGGAAACACCTCCACCGGAAGTCATGGCGGGAGGTCTCGTTAGCCAAGCTAGTGATGTGTACTCCTTTGGTGTGTGTCTACAGGACGTGATGATTGCTAAAAGTATACCAGAACTGAGTGAAATAATACAATATTGCCTGGATAATTTTCCGACTAGACGTCCTTGTATGAGTGATATCACCACCGAGCTTCATAACATTATTGATTCTCAAAATATATGGTAAAAATGTTGCCGAGTTGGTGTATCGTCCGTATAATAACGAGCGTCATCTATACTTTACACAAATGAAACTCTTTTATCATTAGATGAGCACATATCAACTCTTGTTTATCAAAACACCAGTTCAAAATTTAGTAATACATATTTACCAAAATGCCGATTGTAATTTGTTTTCATTGATTGACCATGACATTGCTAAGTTGATTTTTTTTTATATTTAACCGATGTGCTGGAATGTAAAACCTCTTATACAACATCTTAAGATTACGAAGATTGGTCAATAAACGATAAGAAATAAAATAATAGCGTCGATAGTAATTTGCACTACTGTTTATTTGCCAGTATATTTTTCGCAGATACAAAATATAAAATACAAAATAGTGTGTGTAAAGAAGTATAAGTGTGTTATAAGGTAAGATCAATAAATATTGCGATCTACTATGAGTAAATATTGTTATGAAAAAAGTCATTTCATAAGAAACATCATGTAGAAAACATTTTACTGCGCATTCTCTATTTGGTTAGCAGATACCTCTATCTAAGTAGCTGGCAACCTGGGTTGAATTATGGTTTTTGTTTTCCTGCGTTTTACACAGGAACGTAAAATGAACATGCATATGACAATCAGTACTAGAGCAAACACGCCCAATCCTGTAGCAAGAACTGCTCGTACTTGTGGTATACGCAAAATGTCGCTAGATGGCGCTGATGGGAAAACAACTAAAAACCAGAAAAACTGTTTACATAAACAATAACTTCACACAACTTTCAAATAATCAAACATAAGGAGCACATTCACATGTTACTTAGACATTTGGGATAAAATTTAAATTACTCATATATAGGCTGCATGTACTTGATTATTATATTGCCATATGATCAAATTATTTACATCAGGTTTGTGAAATTTGGAGTATTAGCCTTTTTAAATAACTCCACTTTAATTACTCAAACATAGGTTGAATTACATATACACCGCTTTGTATCTCGAGTTCTTAACTATATCTTAAAGGGAGCCCAGAAATATTATCCACATTACAATAAATTGTTTTTGCATTAATGCGTACGCACTTGTACCCTGAAACGATTATTTCAAATTTAACGTCATTATACATTTTATTTGTCATCTAAACAGCATCTTTTCAAGTCAAATTTGTATGCAATGTTAGTTCAATTCAATGTATTATCACTTTATTTACGTGTGACATAACAAATATAATTGTTTTATTTTTTCGCAGTTTATTTTGCACTGTGTAACCTTCGAAAAGTTACTTCCCATAAATTTTATGTAAATGTACATATAGAATTCTTGGTTGCTGTAACACGTCTACAATAATTATAAGATCAAATAGATATACTTATTTGTGAACGTGACTATTTATCCACAGATATAATAATGAGGGTAGGGGTTCCCCCCAGGGTGCAATGCTCGCATTAAAAATTGGCAATACTCGCTGCTCGCACTTAATAAGAAAAATTAACAAAAAAAAATCTCGCGGCAAGTTAAAAAAGGAAAGCAAAGAAAATGGTCGCCAAAAGAAAATGCCTCGCGGCAAGTTAAAAAATAAATGGTCTTACGGGCCCTGTGCCAACATACACTTCTGTTAGTGCACATGCGCTCTTTCTTACTCGGACACCCGCTCAGAGATCCATCCTTCCTCATGGGGTCTCCCTCTTCATCCATTCATTCAGTCGTTTGGGCATACAACTTTGTTTTCCACATTCGGCAACCCAAGGCAACTTTCATACCGGTTGCTGATACAGGTTACGTTTGCCCAATTTTCTAGTTGTACATTTTTTGTTACTTTAGTTTATTTCGTTAAATCTTTTTCATGTATCAATTGTTAGTATTATTTTGGGCTAGGTAGCGTAATTTTGTATTTTATTCTATTTGCATAATATGTACTTTTCAGTTTATATAGTATTTATTAAACTCAGTATATTTTATTATCGCCTTTTCTTTCACATACGTCAACACATAAAGTTTTATGTAAGAGCAATATTATTATAAAACATATATATATATATATTTGCTAGTGATAACAAGCTATGTCTTTTGTATAAACTATAACATTTTTATGTAAGAATGCAATACCTTGCGGTACATATCCCTGCACAGGTGCATGTCGCTTTCTGTCAGTATGATTATTACAATCGTCATGCATCTTAAGGCAAACAATTGTTTCCCTTCTTGCGCCAACACAAGATACACTCTGTTCTCCGTTATCTGTTCTGCATGCACGTTGACGCGTTTTTCTCCCTGATCCACACCTGTTTGAGCACCTTGACCATCTGCTCCATGTTGTCCACTTGCATGAATCAGTATCTCCTACGTTTTCATCTGTGAAAAAGTTAACTTCAGTAGTACTATCAATACAGAGGAAAAGCAATTATGATTTCGAATAGCAGAGGAAATATGCATGTGTTTGATGCAGTTTAGTTAAGTTTTTTATTTAGGCTAACATCGAAATGACATCAAATGAATTACATCTTTTACTAATTTATGTTAAATGATTTAATCATATGGCGTTCTAGTACAAAATGTTTTAACGTATTAAATTGAAAATATTCTTACGAATTGTTAATAGTAGAACAATTTAATAATAATTCACACTGTCTTATAAATTGCGCACATTATCGGGAATATTTGTGAATTCTTACCACTAGTAACAACGGGTTCATCTTTATGAATAGCTCCAATTTTATTAGCCATCTGCTCAGCATCCAGAGAGCTGTCAGATAGAATTGCCATTATTTGGTTAACTTCATCAGGGTATTTTGTCTGGTCATCACCGATATGCTTATCATGAATAGTATTAACATCTACATGCACTGTGTGAGTGTGAGAAACCCCAGAATTGCTTTGGCCACCAGTTCTGTAAGAGTTTATAAGTTGCAAAACTTTTTCCATAGTCGAACTCTTCGTTTGTTCAACTTTGTGATCGATGCTGCCCACTGCAAAATTTGATTGGCCGCCATTTTGCAGAGAAATTTCGACTGCCCCTGCGCTGTCGTCATCGCTATCGCTATTGCTATCACCGTCATCATCGTCACCATTTTTCGGAGGCTGGGTTATGATTGTAGAACAATTTCTTAAAGGGCCAGTACAGACATTTATCTCATTATCATTTCCGGGACACATGATTCCAGGATTTCCTCCCGCCAATGTGCAATGACGCGATCGCACTCTATGACCATCCCCACAGTCAGCAGAACAGGCTGTCCATGGAGTCCATTTTGACCATGAGCTGGAGCTTAGCGAGTCGACATGACTTGCCGACGCTTGATCAACCAGTAATTTGATATCGGGCATCTGTATGTTAGCCAGGACTTGTTTATGGTGCCGTTTATGGATCCTTCTGGCAAACGACCGAAGTTTCGCAATTTTGGACAGAATGGCCTCTCTTTTTGATTTGATGTTATTATTATGTTCCTTATTTTTTAGTAGTTGGAGGTATTCCTTCACCTTTTGTCTTAAGTAGTCGTTATTGCAGTAAGAACCTTGACAGAAATAGTCGGGTGTAGACCCGTTACTAGACTCAGGCAAGCTTTCAGTATGAACTATTTTCTTATTTCCTTTTATAGTGATTTTAACATCACCAGTGTCCTCTTTACTTGAGGAACTTTCTTGTTCAGTACATTGCTGTAAATCGATGCAAGTCGACGTGTTTTCCTTGGGTCCTTTGCATGGAATGTACACTGGTGTTGACGCGTCGTGCTCGCATCTCCTCCTTTTTGTACGTTGTTTTGTTCTACAATCACACTCACTCCAATCGGACCATTGAGACCAGCGTCCATAATGACCAAACGGCTCACTATCAGACACTTGTGCTGCTTCTTTTTCATTGCTAACATTTTCCGAGCATTTTTTTAAAGGACATTTCTCTATTTCATAGTTTTCAGAAATTTCACAATCTTTGTCTGCAGGACATAGTTGACTGCGCATACGAACCGCGTTTCCACATGTAGTAGTACATCCGGACCATGGAGACCAGACGATATTTGTTAGATCACTATTAGACACTAATATAAAGACACAACAAAGCAAATTACACTATTTTACAAATCAGAATACAAGAATTTTATGACGCAAACTTTTTTGTCTGCACTTTGTTTTCTTATATGTAGTTCTCAATAAATGTATACACGCTAGCAACAGAAAGATTTTTAATAAAATAGTCTGTGCATGTGTTTTAACCCCAATTTCGAGAACTAGCCGTGCTAATTACATGCATATCATGTGGATTAAACTTAACTGGTAGAGTACATCCAGTGAATCTTGTAAAATATTTCCTGCGGTAGAAATTTTTTTATTTTTGAGCGAAAGAAAGCACCCTCAATTATGTTCACATAAAGTGTACCAAAAGACTTACCACCGTGCAAAAACAAAACTGATAAAAAAAAAGTATAGGAGAACTTCATGACTTCAGTAAAAACGAGCTGCAAACCCACACTTTTAATGCGTTGTCTTGCTGCAGAAGTGCGGTTATTCTCCAGTAATTTGTGCATATACAACCTAAATAGATAAAAAAGTAAGCTGGCATATAACATGCGTTACAATAATAAAGATACAACGCCAATTTCCATACAAATGAGATAAAACCCATCATTCAACAAAGAAATTACTGTACAGTTGTAATACCGTGACGTATTTGACGTAGTGATATTGTAAACAATGAGGGATGATTATCCAATATGCATATGTTAAAAATTTTAAAAATAAACGTCATATATAGGTCGTAATTGTAATGCTACATATATATAATATATGTCTTACAACACAGATCGGACCTAGATGAATTTTACTGGATGAACAGTATAAATAGGCAGATTGAAGTGCAGTTATGCTTAGGTAACCTTCTTTAAATCTGGTCACGCCACCAATCTATTCAAATTGGCTAGACCCATTCGGGCCAATATTCACACTTTACACTGAGTCCAATTTTGGGTAGTTTAAGGTGGGTGGACCCGTTCGGGATGAGTAATTCAAACTTTACACTTAGTCAATTTTTTCTAATCATTAAACTGCCCAAAATACCACTGAAAGTGTAAAGTGTTAATAACTTGTTCCGGACGGATGGAGCCACAATTAAGAATTAAAGTTTGATTAGATATACAGAAGTTACCTATACTACACTTCCATTACGGAGATATAACAAGTCGAGAGACCGATTGAATAGTTATAATAGGCCAGATTGCAGTCGACCAGCAACAGAACATTCATTGTGTGTATTTGCACCATTTGTTGAATTACTCAAAATTCAAAACCTGTTTATATTGATAATGTCAACATCAAAGTTCAACTGTATTGAATTCAGGTTGAGAGTAAAAAACACTACGTTTTATGAGCACAACAGCGTGTCTACGTACAGTACAATCACACTTACCTTAATATTTACCACTATTTTGAAATTTCGTCCATCAATGTTTCTTGATACTGCACAAAAGCATAAAAAGTTGACTGTCAGCATAAATTTTTTACAAAAGGCAGAATGAACAAATCAAATCTGTTGCCTGTATATCAGGAAAATCCACGATTTATAAAAAAATCGCGCTACATCAAGTAAAATAGTCGTCTTATGCCTATAACTCTGATAAAATTAGGTGTAAATATAAAAAAGTTTGCTCTTTTCTTCCTTTTTTGCATGTACGCCAAATAGCGTTGCAAAGCGTAGTTGGTTGGATATATGATATCGCAAAATTGCGAAAAGCACGAACTCTCATGAAACAACGTTTAAAAACAAACAATCAGCATATATTTGTGACAGGTTGTTTCACAACTACGTCCATTGAGACCGTGCTGCGAAAAATAAGCGCAGAGAATTACTAAATTAAAAGAAGAAGAAGATGAACATCCAACAACATTTTACTTTTTATGCTTTTTCTGTTAGTTCGTTTCTTTTTCTTCTTCAGGGGTCAGGTTTGTGTACGTTTTGTTTTAAAATTGCATGTTAATTAGTATTTTTTTTCTTCATATTTTACAACCAAACGTTCTACATCCAACCGCATCTCTCAGTACATTATGTGCTTTTTGACTATATATGTACACATTTGATTTTTTATTTTCTGCTATAAATTTAACATTTCCGAGCGTGAGACCAGCACCTAATCTGGTGCGTTATAGATCTTTTATTTATTACTCTTAGACTTATATCTACCGGCTACAACGAACTATTTAATAAGTTATTAACAGAGAGTCAAATGTATAATACGTGAGTTTTCATTGATTTTTTTTTTTGTTTTAGACGTAAGTAGCATTTCTTGGTCAAACTGGACTGATTGCACAGTAACATGTGGTACTGGTTTACGAATAAGAAACAGGGTATGTTCAGATAATGAAGCATCGCATATATGTGATCATCCTAAAAGTTATGAAATCGAAGAATGCGATGCCCAACTTTGCGCTGAAGAAGAGAAAGCAGTTCATAGTCTCGATAGTAATGTGAATACTATGCCGCCGATGTCTGTATCAAAGAGGATGCTTGATAAAGTTGAAAGATCAGGCGATGTTGTTGAAGTGAACATAGCCCTCGAGAGAGAAACCACTCGTCATCACCAACAAGCGAAACATGGTCAAGCAAGTGAAACAGTAAGTGAGGCTGAAAGTGAAAGCAAGAAAATCGAAATGGATGCACAAACATTTGGATGGGCTGATTGGTCAGAATGGTCTACATGTGAAGACGCGTGTGGCAGGAGTAAACAAACAAGGAACAGAAAATGTTTACATGACGTCACAGCACTCACACATGTGCATTGTGAAGGTGCTGCTTTACAGCAAATAAAATGTCCAGTTACAGAAGGCTGTAATGATTTTAATTAGGATAAAATGCATAATAGTATCTTCCTGTTAAGGCAAAGGCAGTAGGTTTAGAATATAAAGTCTATTAAAATTATAGTTTCATTTATTTCGTCATTTCTTCTTATTTAATAAACACCTATTTTCCACTATTTTGTATTCAACGTCAGTCTGCATAAATTCATCCGTTAGTGTTCAGTAGTTTTCAACTAGCGTCTACGGCCCGAGGGTCACTTCGAAAGATTTTATACGGGGGCTCAGACTGGTCCTCCAATACACACCCCTTTTCCGGACTTAAAAGTACGAAAAAAGGACATCCTGTCCCGGACTTGGCCTAAAAAAACCCTACCCTCTTCCGGACCCAGATCAAAAGTCCAAAAATCCCTAGTCTTCCGGACCTGCACCAGACTAAAGAAAGAAATAACATTTATCCATCTAAAACGTAATTATTGACATGTGTACCTTAACAGCAGTAAACAAACTAACCGTGAAAAACGGCCCCTCTCCTGGACTAATATCCCGAAAAACCCAACCCTTTCCTGGATTAAATTGATGAAAAACGCGAAAAACTTTCGGGCTGAGCCTCCCGTATAGGTCTATATAGGGAGTATAACCCCGGGGTCTGCGGGCTTAATCCATTGAACTTTTGTTTATGATTTCGAAAACCAGAGGAAGGATAATCCCTTTATTTACATGTATATAGAAATTATAGGCACCAATCAAATTGCAGCTTACAGTAAAAACGGAGTGTTCCGAATGTTTCGTCTGTCTGTTCCATGTGTTCGTCTTGTTTTACGTTTTTAAAAATTGTCCTGAATCTTATTTCCGTTGACAATTCAGTATGAAACAGTTATAAGTAGGTACTAGATTTTTATGAGCCAGGTTTGGAGCTGCAGTTTTGGCAAAACAGGTTATTCGCTTGGCTACCCTTTAAAATTCAGGAGTTTCACTAAGTTTCCTGCAGTTGAAGTAGACTCTCACTGGGATAGTAACCTTACAGTTACTAAATTACCCGAGAAACTTACCGGAATCACTCATTCATGTTATTTAATCCGTTTATACTACAGACGAAACTTGCCAAAGATAAGGGACTGGTCAGAAATTACCACAGGGGGGGGGTTGGTGCAAACAGGGGGGGGGGGGGCCCCGAATTTTTGTGCCAGGGAAA
>JAOXYB010015787.1:0-19385 GCA_028565635.1 Phoronis ovalis | reverse complement strand
GCTTTCAGATCACTCATTGTAATACGGATATTTATAGACACTCATTCTTTCCAAGCACTGTAATAGATTGGAACCAATTGAGGGAAGAGGTCGTCAAGAAGTCAGTCGACAGTTTCAAGGCAGCCTTAAATCGCGATTAATGTGTTGCTACTCTCTCTCACCGTTTATTATATACCAGAAATTGGCAATTCAACGTATTTATACAGATCATTGGTGTAAACGGATGGATCCATATGCACTCACATTGGTTTGAAAGAAGCTCCTAAACGCGTATATAGCCTGCTAAAAAACACCCCTTTGGAAGACTTGTAGGTTTAAAAAAATTGACCCATTGGCAGACCTCATTCAGTAAAAATTATTAGACAAGTAAATATGTTTTCGTGTGGATTAAGCCACCCTGATTTTTCGCATTCTTTACTACCCATCTGGAGGGCTGTAGGGGGGGGGGGGGGTATCGCGATCAGCGAGCATTTGGTCTGTTAAGTGCGAGCATTGTCTTTGGTGAACATTATGTTGGATATTTTTTTTAATTTTAGTGAACTATTTTGTTTTGACGTTTTTTTTTTTTTTTCCTTGTCAATTTTTCTTCTTAAGTGCGAGCATTGTACCTCCATCTAAATGGCGAAAAACATATCCTTTGGCAGATCTAAATTTATTGTAAAAGCATCTTATTTGCCAATATTCAGCCAAATATGTACCCTTAACGGAATGCATGTTATGTGCCTGGTTGAAAAAATATCCCTTCCACAGTTTTTCATTCGCGCATGTGGACCCACCCTTTGACCCATGTGCCTCTGGGCAGAATATCTATAGCAATGAGTGAAGAGGTTCTGGGTTCAATTCCTGGAAGGAACGTCATATAAAAGGTAAGTGTGACTATTTGTTAAGAGTATATTTATGTGATATCTGTTGGTTCGTAACATGAGTTTATCAGTGTGTGTCAGTGAACAGTGGTTAGAGGTGTGACTATTTGTTCTGACTGTACAAGTTTGTGATTTCCGTTGGTTCAAAACATGAGGTTATCAGTGAACAGAGGTCAGAGGTATAATAATAGTAAAAGGGTCACCGGCGGAAAGTTAAAAATTAAGTACTTAATAATTTAAATTGTTTTACGTATCCTTCTTTTTTGAAGCTCTCACAACAAAAACCAGAGTCCATTTTTACCCCTTATCAAAGAACTTTAGGAAGCCCTGTAGCTAAAATCACAGGTGAGTAGATTCTGCAGTCGCTCATGCCCAGGTCAAAATTGACGGGAGTGATTGACTTGCCACAGGGCATTGGATGCGCGTGACAATCTTATGTAGTGCTGTGTACTTGAAATTAACATAAGGCATTGGTTGACATGCCATTTGACACAGTAGGGGATAAATATATGTGGCAATGTTTATGAGGCCAGATGGGAAATAAAAATGCACTGGACAATGTTTGAATGGCGGGCCATGTAGATGAATTTAACCACCGATTTAAATGGATTTTTAGATCATATTAGGTAGCATGTAGTATAACGCTCAGGTGTACATTCGTGTTGAAATTGACAGGAAATGACAGTTTTCTGGGGGGGACACTGTAATGGATTTTTGCAGGAACATATGACAAGCTAGGACAGCAAAACTAGAAACATTGTATACAGGGGTGCACTGCAGTAGATTTTTCATATTGCAATTATTACTATAATATTTAAGTTTTATCCCTTCCTTAGGCACACACAAAGCATCTTATGTTTTCACCTTTATCCATCACTTGCCATACATAACCCTGCTACTTTATACATCAGTGTTTGGTTGTTCACTCTTCGTGCGGTAAAAATACTGTTCCGTCAAACTTAAGAATCTAAAGCTTTACCTTCCAACCATCAGGTGGCACCACTTTACACATTCCAAAAGGCTCTACTTCATCCTTAACAGATGCAATGAACTTCATCGGATCTTCAAACTCTTCCAAGGTTGGACTATAAATTTTTTACATAACATTTACAACAAACTATCCACAGCATAAATACAATGGAGAAAAGTGTCTTGAATATAGCATTTGGATAATAATTTGAATAAGAGTTAGCAAAAATAAGAGTGTGATACTATTCAACACATTTGTAAATCATTTTTCAGTTGCAACAAAAAATCAAAACATGCAACATTAACTAACAGATAAACTACATATAATATCCAAATTTTGTTAAACTTATGGCTTTTGCAGAATTGCCAGCCCACTTTTAAATCTTTCGAGAACAGCTTTTGGTATTCAAAAAAATTGTGGTTTTGCATCAGTTCATATGAAACTCAGTTTATCAATAATTACAGCCCATGTTCACTTTTTTGAAATACTTCAAGTTTTAAGAATATTAATTCGTATGGACACACTTCACATAGAAAATGTTTGCTGTCACAGAGTGTACTTACTACAACACAGGGATTTCTTTAATATGAGATGTCTTGGTCTGTGTCTTAGTTACATGTTCTTGTTGCAAATGTTTACTACTTTTGTCACTACACAGTAATTCTTTCACTTTATCACTTTTAGGCTTTTTCCGTTTTAACAACAAGCTTTGTTCTGATACTCCATTGTCATCACATTTCTTAAGTAATGCTTTACCAAGTTTATACGTCTTCTTAGTAGCCTTGAACTTTGGTAAGGATTTTTCATCAACTTTAAAAGAAATCTCATCATCTTCAAATGCATACACAGTATCATCTAATTTCTTTATTCGAGGTCGAAGATTTTTAATTCCTTTCGTAATTCTAGCAGTTGTTTTTATTTTGGATTTCGTGAGTTTTCGCTTTTTCACCATTTTTTGGGATGCTTCTTCAAAATCACTAGATAAATCTGAGTCTAACTTCCAATCCGATTCCAAGTATATTTTCGATTTTCTTTTTAACCTAGCTCTCTTTTCAGTCCCAGTTGTGTCAACATCATTAATCTCTTCAAATTCTGATTTATCATCCTTTTTCAATTTTTTACCAGGAGATTCGTCATCAGAATGCATTTTTCTTTTTCTACCTACTTTCACATGTTTTTTGACATCTTTTACAGTTTTCCTTTGCTGTTTAGCCTTCTTTGTTAATTGTCTTGCTTTGATAATGTTAGCTTGCTGCTTCTTTTCTGCCTTTTCAGACAAGTTTACAAATTTTGAAAGTGGTAGAACAGGGGCCAAGCATGGTGGCAATTTTGTTTTAATCCTTTTCACACCAGGTGGTGGGACTGGACTTAGCTGTGGTGGAGGGGATGGAGACCTTGACCTTGGCAAGCTATTCTCTCGATATCGCCTCAATTTTTCGGGTGTCTTTTTTGACTAAAAGTAAAAAGGCATGTACTTAATTTCCTAATAACAGATAAAGCTAAGCAAGATTTCTTATTTTTTCTGTTTTATAAAACTTGAGAAAAGATATAAAACAGGAAAACCCCGGCCCTGGTACTCAAGGTGATATCGGTATCGCATGCACATTCCCAAAATCGCAGAGAAAAAGGGGTAATTTCCGTAGTCAGCGAAATTGAAAAACAGGTTTTTTTTAGTGTACCTCCTTGAAATCAATAAAAAGGGTATATTTTTGCAGGTTTTACCCCTGGTATTGACAAAACCTTTTTTTGCTCGGGAGCCGCTGTATTAAAATCAATCACCAGTCTTGATCTAAACTTCGATTCCAATGTTTACATCGATTGCCTTTTGTTTCAAGTTCAGGTGCCTATCCCAAACACTGTATCGTATTTCCAAATGTTGCACGTTCCGAATCTTGACGATACTTTTCAAAAGAAAGGTACTCAAATGTTTTTCGTGGAGAAAATTCACGTTTTTGTCGAAAAAGGGGGTAATTTTTGACTGAATATTCTGGAAAAAGGTTATCTTTTTAATGTCAGGGAACAAGCATGTGTACCCTTTTACCCCCCCCGAGTGCCAAGTCTGGGAGAAAAACAACTTCTGACAGAAAAATTTGGAAATATTATAGGGGGACACAATGTTTGAGTTTGCATGATCAAGATTATCTAGTGATAGAAAGCCTTTCCACCAAGTAGGAGTCCCGTATTTGATACAACATAGATCACTCTCATCTGCAAAGTTAAGAAAATAATTAAATTTCTTGTTTGTTAGCATTTTTTACGCATTTTACAACTGTTTAATAACAAAAAAAATTGCCAAAACAAAATTTAAACAAAGCTGTCTTGGGTAAATAAATTAAAATTAATTAAAAGTTGAGTACAAAAAATACCCAATATAGAGCAACATGATAATTAAGATAGAACTGTTACCAGAAATATACCAGGAGACAGCACAGCAGGTGGTAATGGGTGCAGCTTAACAGAAGGTGACTTTAGATTCCAAACACTAGCAATGCATGGGTTCTGTAGTTTACAATCACTAGGTATGGCATATGTTGTAGAAACAGAGGGATTGCATTTCGAAGCTTGTTTGCTAAGATTTGATCTTTGATTTCTAGCAACAGGAGGCAACTGATTCAGCACAACTGAAGGTGGTGCTAACTTCAGAGCACTAGTTATGTGTGACTGATGTTCATCAAAGGTACATTTTGTAAAAGCTAACGAAGAGTCAGCTGTAGAGATTTCGGTGTGGTTTCCATTATAATTCACTACAGCAGGCAACAATGGATACAGCATAACATAAGGTGGTTTTAACGTCTTAACATTAGCAATGTGTGACTTCTGTTCGTCAATGGATGAATTGTGCTTGTCAGTGCAGGAATACTGTTCATCAATGTGGGAATACTGCTCGTCCATGCGGGAGGAGTACTGCTTGCCAAACTGCTGGTCACTGTGTGAATCCTGCTCGTCATTGCATGGATCCTGTGTGTCCGAGAGACAACGTTTAGTGGATATGGTAGAGTTAGTGGAATCTGAAAAGTCACTTACAGCTTGTTCAATAGGATTTGACATTTGATCAGGAGATAATCGATTTAACAAAACGGAAAATGTCTTTAACTTTGGTACCGTGACACTCCGTCTATTAGTGGTTGTTGATGTAAGGGGCACTATATGCTTTACAGAATCTGAAGAAAAATTGCGTATGGTTCTGCTTCTTCGCATAGATTTCTCATTCTGAACAGTTGCACACAGGTTCTGACGAATACTGGTAGTATCAGGTGAACACGCTACATTCTTATCAGTGCAAGACTTTTCACCATTACATTCTAGCATATCACTTTGACTGGTTACCTCTACATTCAGGACTGCTTCTTGTGACGTGACTTGTGTTTCACTGCTTAATGGTACTATTGGTTCAGTCTCATTCCTTGACAGCAGATTAATAGACCGATAAACATGGTCACATCTATGGCCACATGATACAACAGGTTGATTTTCTTGATATCGAAAGGGATAGCTGTTGTTTTTAAACGCAGTAAGAGTTGAATTTTTACACTTCATTTTGCTGACTCGTAAAGGACGTAAACATATCGCAGTGGTCTTCTCAGATCTTAGTTGCTGATCAAGTTGTGGAGTAGCTAGTATTTCATTTACAGGTTCCAATGTTTTAACACAAACCACTTTAACTTCATTTCTGTGGTAATATACTGGACAGTCTTTACATACAAGCTCGGGCATTTCACAACTAGTGTTAGATTCAGAACTTGGGTTTATTCTGCTAGGCATTAAACTATCATAGGTATCATCTTGTTTTATTGGTCTAATCTATCAAAGCAAACAGAAATATTAACATATGTTCAAGCTAGTGCAAAGTAAGCAAATGTGGGTAAAAACGTATGACAGGAATAGAAAATTAACTTCAAAGAGTTAATTAGGGCTGGCTGTTATAGAAAATATAACATGTGTCACTTGGAATGCATGTTTTTCATCAACGGTACTTAGTTTTGAAAATATTTTAATATTATTTAAAAATATTAAAACACACAACCTGCCGTTATTCAGCGGGCAATACACTTTAAATCAATTGTTGTTGGGCATAGAAAGTGCTCTCTAGCACATTTGTGAACACATTCTAGAACAGCCGGTACAAGTATGCAATGTTTAGCAATACTGTCTACCACACCACTACAAGCTTTACAGCATCTAATATTATGCACAGTATTTCAAACAAGAAACAATATGCTCAAAAATGATAACTTCTTAACTAATTTTAGCATAAAAAAATAAGAGCATTTTTTTTTGTTATCCTCTTGTGAAAATGATTTACTGCATATTTCTATAATAGTTAAAACCATTTGCTTTCTGAAAAAACGATGCGGATGTGAGACTCCTGTTTTGAGGCTTGTTTTCTGCCATTACTTTCAATAGAAAAGGTTCTGAAAATATCAAATCTCCGCTCAAAATTCTGCCAACTTGACAGGTACGCAAGCAAGAGCATACTATTGCCTGTAGAAATATGTCACATAATATATACATATCACCATAACCACAAAATCAGTTTTAGACACAGATAATAAAGATTTATCACCCAGAAAAGCAAGCATTCAAAGGTAGAAAAGTATACAATTTAATTCAGACAGTCACCACTAAGATGCCGAGAAAAAAGTTGATGCAATGTTGCATACCAAGGTTTTAACACCTAACTCTTTTTCAAATCTGGCGTTGGTTTTTGCAGGTGACGTTTTCTTTTCTTTCCAGAGACTTGTCTTAGATTGTGGCGTTTGTGGACGACTGTTACTACTGGTTGATTGCGTATCTGCATAGTTGAAGAACTCCAGACGTGGTGGTAAGGCAGAAGTGCCTGTTAAAAGAAAGAGGTACATGTTTTAGAATAATACTGTACAACTGTTTTACTGAAGAGTATAAATAAGCAGTTTTTAACTGGTTGATGAAAGCAGTACAAAGAGAGAAAGGGAAGCTATTTTACAGTACTTTTTTAACATTACCTCTAAGGCAAAGAAATGTAAGAAAATCTTCCGTTTTTGCTTTCTTTCCAGTACTAAAGTCTTTTTTCTTCTCCTTAGGTGATGTCTTTAAAAACTTTATGGGTGTTGCACTTGGGGTAACACTTGGACTGGGAGTAAAAGATGACTGGTTTTGTGCAAATTTCCTCTGCGCGTGCATTTTTGGCTTAAAAGCACTGAAAATGTTATCAGCAAAAAATATGTTGAGAATTAACGAGACAGATGATTATTAACAGAAAATGCAGACATCTGCACTATAACAAATCTTTGGTGCTTAATTTCTCTAACAGCACTTTTAGACACTATCTTGCAATATAACTTGAATGATTATACCTGTTGGACTATAGGCAAAAAATATGGCAATTTGTCAAAGAACAGCAATGTGGTAAGCACAATGCAACATATCATTTGCTTAAAAATGTCTCAAAAAGTAGCTCAAACAAAATTTACTAAAACTCACTGAAGTTTAAAAGATTAAATCAAATCAAACTGAAAAACATAAAATAATTATCCTTAGATATCGGAAGTATTTAATTAATTAATAACAACTGCTCAGTGTATATGGCAATACCTGATTTCAAGCTCTTTGCAAATACCACTATTCTTCAATGAGGTATCCTTCTTTTTCACAGTAGCTAACTTTTCTTGTTTAATAATTTCTTTCTTTTTCTTATACTTTGTCGGCAGTGAATAAGATTTTTTCTTAATTGGAGATTTAGGTTTGTCTTTTGATATTGAGCATGAGGAAAGTTTTAATTTGTTCAATACCGAAGGGATGTTAGATTGCAAAAGAGATTTATGTTTCTTCTTAGAATGAGACTCCTCATTTACTAAATCAATCTTAGCCTCAGAGTCCCCAAATATCTGTGGAGACTGGCGTTTACTTTCTTGTAATGAAGCATACAATGCTTTCTTTAGTTCATTTTCCTCTTGCCATGAATAACTAGTTGCTTCTTCCTAAAAGAAAGGAAATATTGTATGAATTAAACAGTAATACTGAGCAACAAAATTTCAAAGAACACCTACCAGATATTAAGTGCCCACATTTAGTTTAGGTGTAATGTGTAGCTGCTACCAGCAAACCGTTAGTATTTATCATACCTCATTACTGTGTTAGGCTAGTCAAATTTTATAGCAGTACAAGCTTTCGAGTATGACCTTATTTGAATAATAAATTTGAAATTTGAATACAACATTTGAAGAACAACAAATAGGACATTTTACACTCTCCAAGGTGGTGAAACCTGATCCTAATGTACCATGATAGAAAGGGAGTTGCAATACAATTTTTACATTTACTAAACCCTTCTTGAACAGACTCCTTGTGTGCTTCCAATTATTGTTCTAATGAACTGAACTTGTTAGATAAACAAATGGAATTTGTAATGAAGTAATGAAGAAGTTCTGCAAAGAGCGATGCAGACTCCGATTAAACAATACGGTAGGAAATTAAAGGTTTCTATACCAGATAATTCTTCGGTATAACAGTTCTTTTAGGTCTGCTGGTTATTAAGGATGGCGGTTTATTGTTAGTATTTTTCTTCATTAATGTTTTTGATGCAGTTTCTTGACTTCTCTTAATTGGTTTTCCTTTCAAATCTACTTTTCTTGTGAACCCTTTGAGAAGTCTGGGAGATTTTTGTTTCTGATTTGTGGATTCCATAACTTTATTATTCTTCACATCAGCATCTCTATTGACATACGATACAAATTCACATTGGAAGCCTGCAAACAAAGTAGACGAGTCATACACAATATGGCTTAATAGATACATTATTATTTTTACATTGCAAGAGATTTCTACAAATATTAAGTTTATCTGCAGGTTAAACAAAGATATTTTGTAAAAATAGAACGTCACATTAATTCCGATCAAGATTGCCAGTCACGTACTTGTCCACACCTGGCGCCCACATCAGCAGTCACACAAGGGCTGTTGAGTAGGCTTTTTCTTACAGTCGGCAGAATATACCCACCCTTGCTCATCTCTTAACACAGTAACTTCGAATACATTAATTCTTTGACGGTTGGACCATCTAAAAAGAACATCAAAACAAAATTTCTCAAAATGCGTCGTGCACGCTTTCCGCCTGTTTGCAAACAACAGCAATCAGCTGTCAAACTGACCCAATAATACTTTGTCAAATATTACAATGCAAATCATGAAAACTTAATTCGGGACCAAATATAATACTCACAGACAGTTTCTAAAGTTGACCTAGCTTAGAAGTCACCACGTTTTAAATAGTAATACCAAGTAATTAATAATTTACTAACACGCACCTGTAACGATGTAAAATTAACCAATCAAAATCGAAGACGTCATTCGCTCCTTCAAAGATGGCAGCGTCCATGGAACCGGGAAATTTTGTTCAAATTTTCACAATTTTTGCCGTTTTCACCTTAGTATTTGCCATCGAGGACGAATATCATGAAGAGCTACTGATAAAACCATTTTCATCTGGCCACGTATACTCTCATTTTCAGTTCACTACATCTTGGAACGTGTCATTTAATGATGAAAATTCATGTGAGTATTAAACTGAGCACTGCTTAAACTAGTCCTAATTATAGGCCTAATTAACATCTGACATATAATTCAAAATCCTATAATCCTATTCAAAAACCATCGTCTTTCGAAAATTAATAAAAAGTCACCTGTACGATAAAATTATTGATACAGCGATACTATGATGTCCTATACTCGCTATAGTTAGACTATGCTTTATAAACCTAGCTGTAGCCTGTAGTAATTTTCCTAACTCCAGTTCCACAATCATTTTGTAGCTATTGATATGCCTCTTAAATCAAAGGATCGCTCAATTCCATCCCGTTTTGAAAATAACCATTCATATGAGATCCCACATTTAACAATTGATTACCACAAAAATTCCTTCTTCCACCGCACAGCCAGAGATTGGAACACACTACCAGACAATGTAACAACACTTGACACACCAGAAGCCTTCCGAAACGTCCTAGCAAAATAGTATGGTAAACGGTACTCTACTGCATAGATCTGCAGTATAGGGAGCCACACCCCTACCTTGACAAGCCAGAGCCCCGTGCTCTAGTGCGCCACACTTGACGAGCATGTCTTTCACCTCTTACATGTGCTGAAGCCATTGATGTTGGTACATTTATTGGAAGAAGAAGAATTAGGTCTAGGATACAGTTAAGGCTGGAAGTTATTGCAGCTATGCTGAACCTATACAGTACTAAATAGTATAAATAATGACAGGTTCAAGACACAAAAGACCAAAACTTAATGAGCAGTTTTAAAATATAACCTTCAGTATCTAAATGCATCACACATACGTTTCCCTGAGTAAAGAGGATACAATATGACATATTTGGCTGTTGTAATTTTGAACATAATAGATTACTCAGGAGGTCATGTGGATAGTATATATATCATATCTTGCCAGCCGACAGTGTCCCAGACTTCAAGTGTTTCTAGGGTTAAAACATTTTCTAACTGTGAAAAAATTTGGGTCAGATTTAATAATGTAATCACTCCTGATGTTCAGACCGGGCACTGGTATGGGGATGCTGAACAGAACCTGAACAGCTTTTGAAAAAGAAATTTCAGAAAGCATACCCCTTTTCGGAATGTCTTTAACCACCCAAGGGAAGGTGTTTACGCATGCGCGAGTGGTCAAATCTATTTTTCGTTCTCTCCACAGTTTTCAGTTCACAAAGACTTGAAAATGTCCAAAGTCACCCCTACCTGGGAGTCGCACTAAACAGTAGTCTCTCATGGTGTACCCAAGTCCACTCTGTCAGCTGCAAGGCCACTGGTGTTCTTTCCTTTTTGGAAACAAATCTCACCAAAAGCCCTCGCCCCCTCAAGGAGAAACTATACAACACCATGGTACGTCCCATTCTCGTGCAAGGTGGTGTTGTATGGGATCCCCCACACGTATCGTGCTCTAACAAACTCGAGCGGGTTCAGAAGAAGGCGGCCCGCTTTGTGATGGGCATTAAGCACAACCCGAATGCCGACACTCACGCCAGTGTCAGTGCCATGCTGGTCGAGCTGGGATGGGACAGTCTTAAGACCAGGCGCACGTTTAATAGGATGGTGTTCTTCCACAAACTTTTGCACAACCAATGTGATGTGCCGACCACATATACCCCCACAGTGGGAGACACTAAACGGCGGACCAGAGGTTCGCTCTCAAACCTCATCCCCCAATCTCACCATAGAACTCAACTCTGCCTAAAATCATTCCTCCCCATCACTACCCGTGACTGGAACTCCCTTCCCCCTCGGTTGAGGACCGTCACGGATCTCTCCACTTTCAAGGATCAGGTCTTGGCCCACCTGCGCTCCTGTGACTCTGCTACTGTGTAATTAAATTTATATAATAAAAAAAACAAAAACTGTTTGGACCACTCGTCAGCCGTCGTCATTTTAATGAAATTGGTGTCATGCGTAAAACCAATTAATCAGACAGGCAGAAATCGCAGTAGTGTGGATAAAAACATGTGATAAAAATGAAATTCAAAGCTTAATATTCAGAGTTGAGCAAAATTGCTAGAACTTTTGGAGCTTTCATTTTCTGAATTTTGAAGGCTTAGAATGCGGAAAACCATATTGCAGCATACCCATATATCTTGTTATAGTGAAAGTAACTCTCCTGGAGCTATACATATGCTCCAAACTAGATTCATAATTTTCTGAAAATGATGACATTCAGCTAAAGCCAAAGAAGATCTTAAGACAAAGTCTGTCACTTGCAATTTAGACTAAATAAATTATGCTCTTTTAATTTCAGATCAGCATTATAGGTTATTTCCCAAAGCTTTAGGCGAGGTTTTAGCAAAATATTCAGTTCAAGAATTACACCTGAGCTTAACACAAGGATTGTGGCGCCATGAAAAATGGGGTTATCCGGTAATTGATAGTCCTCCTGGGGCTGAATTATGGGTGTGGTTCCAAGACAAGACAACCGAGTATGTATCCATATCTGCATCTGTACATCATGCCCTCCTTATAACTAAAATACACATACTCCCTTTAGTGAATATACGTGTATGCATGTATTTTTGTGATTTTTTTTGGGATTAGCTTGACTATGTCATGTAGTACCAACACATTTGATCAATACTCAAATATAAATTACAGTTGTATAGAGGGAATTTACTGCATGTAATTTTGAACTTGTTTGACACATTTTCTATAAAACAGTAACAGTGTCCATCTAACCATGTAAGAAAAAAGTTACTTCCTGTCTTGAAAGGTAACTGGAATATTATTCTTTGAACAGTGTGGACCAGACGTGGTCAGAACTAGTCAATGCACTCTCAGGGTTATTTTGTGCCTCCTTGAACTTCATGGATAGCCAATCAAGTGTTAGTCCACAATATTCATTTCGCCCACATGGTGTTGCCAGCGAATTTTACCTGAGAAATTCGTCACTACTGCGGTATGCTGCTTTACCAAGAGAACTTGTTTGCACAGAGAATCTAACACCATGGAAGAAATTGCTACCCTGTAATTCTAAGGTACTGAATAAACCAAATAATCATCATTGATATGTGATTCAAACTTATTTTCTACACACTATTCTTTCACATCAAACATGCAGCATATTTTAATAAATTTATTTTATCTTTAAGGATCCGAATGTAAAAGTGTTAACGATTTTAGGATCATACTGTCAAACAAGTACAGTCCATTGAAAACAACTGGAATGTTATTATTTTATTAACTTTTACAATGAGTCACAGTCTTTTTATTTACAAGTATTTTTGTAAGTTTGGATTTAGGTTTTTGTTGTTTCATGTGAGTTATAATTTATTGTTCCTGACCTCATATCTTATTTGTTTTTAGTCTTTAAAAAGGCAACAAAAAATGTCAGCATACAACCACATTGCATTTTATTTTATACATCAATAGACGACAACGTGATTTTTTTTTAATTTACAGGCTGGTCTGTCTTCTTTGTTCAGGTCAGGAAAGTTATATGACACAACATACCATTCCCTGACAGTCAATGTAAGACCAGTGTGTAAGGTAAGATTGGTCCATATTACACATGAATTTCTGGCTACTAATATCTACTATTTTCTTGTATAAGGACTGCATTTGAGCTCTTGTGACTGAAGAAATAATTCTTGTGAATCTGCTGTTTTGTACGTAAATATATCCATACGAAATCTAATAACAGACTCAAAAACATATAGGCATTTCAATCACATTTGGTTTGTCATCCTCATATTAGGTTTCACTCAAAAGTGCTGGTAACTAAATCAAATATTATTTAATCTGAAACATATACGTGCCTCTTTCTTGTTCAAATCAGATAAGGGCAAATATACCATCAAAATGTTTCCTAAGAATATTTAGGATATCCAAAACCAGTTTACACATTCATAAATGCAAAATTTTAATAAAAAATGAATTCAGCAAACACGTTTAATAACTTATTTTTCTATTTTTAGGACGACTCGTGCACATCTACTGCCACCGAACTAAGTCAGACTCTTTCTGCGGTGTTTGATCCACCAGTTATTAAGAAGAACAGTAAACAAGGTAAAGTTACTTAAAGTTATAATGCAAACATTTTGTATTTAATAGATTAAAGCAAACTTGTTCCTTAATCGAACAGTAAGTTAATTTAATTTACTTAATTTCAAAAAAAATATAATTAAATGTGTTGTGATGCAATTGTAAACTCAATAAAAAAGCCGAAGATTATGATTATGATTATGATTACGATGTTACTTCTTTAAAAGTCAATATACTTATCATCCTCTTTTTCATCGTGATTCAGAAGTTCATTTTACTTACAAGCTGAAAAACTTAATGAAACTTATGAAAGAAAAAGTGGGACAGATTACCAGTAGTAATATACATTTCCTTTAAAACTCAACGCAACACATCATCCAGAAAGAGCTTATCAACTACCCATAACAATGCATTAAAATGTGAAATCGTATTATCTCGCATTAATTTGAAGGATCTTGATGTTGTTAAACAGGGCTATTATTGATTATAAAGAGATATTACTAGATTATTGATTTATTTTTTGTTTCCAGAAGGGGGCGATTATTAGAGACCGTTTTAAGTAAACGTTTCCTCGGAAATTTTTTTTTTCGCAATTTTCCTTCTTTAATTACTTTACCATCCTTGTTTATTATAGATTGGTCCCTGAAATCATTGTTTGGGAAGTCTCTTAGTAATACGTGCCCTTTGGCAATGACAAGCAAGATTTTCGTAGATGTAACAAGTAATAAGGTATGTTCTAATAGGCTTCTAAATTAAGGCAGACAAAAACAATATTAATAACCAGTAGAAATATTGTCAGGGTTTGTAAAAATACATGCAAATTACCTGACATGAGTAAAAAAATATTTTAAGTATCTTTAATACTAATTTTATTTTTAGAAAACGAAATGTCAATAAATTTTTGATTGTGTCAGATAATTTTTTAAAAAGTTACTATGAGTAATTCATAATGCTAACCTATCAGCTGCTCTAAAGTATTCAGCCACATGGATAACAGAGCATGAATGGGAAAAAAAATCACATTTTGTCGCACTAACAGTCTTATGGAAATCTGAATTGTATCTAAAAAAATATTGTAAAATTTGAACAAACAAGTAAAAATAAACATATTTGTGTCAATCAATGTAAAGGGCTATTCAGTAATTATGATACTTCAATATTGATTCTTTACAGACGGCTAGCTTTAAGCTTACTCCAGACCCAAGCGTGGTAGTAACTGCACGTCGTGGAAGCAGTAAAAAAACCTATGCTGTTTATGACAGCACTAGCCTCAATGTAGCTGCTACTTATACCAGAGACATCATTTACCACAGAATCAACCCTCCGCACCTGTATGCTCATAGATATGTCACCGGTTTGTATGCCCAAGCACCAACCAAAGTCTTTATACAGATTTATTAAATAATAAGTGCAGGACGAGAGCTTAGCATCTTCTAATTCACGCTAATGATAGACCCTTTTATATTGTTTTTAATTCCATAAAAATTTAATGAATGCTTACTCAAAACAAAAGTGCATTATAAATGTCATTGTTGTTTAACAATCTAGCCAAAAAATAAAATGTGTCCACCAAATGCACAAACTAGAATGACATGTTATTTAGACAATTTTAAATAATTAGAGGCTATTAGGGAGACCTTAAAAGTAAGCAAAACAAAAATATTCTGTCTTTAGTATTGGCAATGTCACCGGACATGTTTTTATTCTGCTGTGAGCAGTCACTCAGAAAGTTGTACTTAAAGTAATCAGTACACTGCAGTAGTGTGATCTGAGAAGCTTTTCAACCAACCAAAATTAGTACTAGTTGAAGGTGCCTAATCAGAGACCATGCCAACAATACACACCCACATTAATTAGAACAAGGAATTTCATTGGGGCTTTGTGACAGATTGTAAATAAATGTGCTGATAGCTTTAAGCTGGATTTGGGCAAAACTTCGATTTATAGTCCTTGGGTTTTAACATTCTGTATTTATAATTTGTAGTACTTGAATTCCTTTTTCAGTCTCAGTTTGGTGCAGTATATAATCTGATGATTGCATAAAAAGATTAACTGAGCTTAAGTAGAAATATTAAAATATTTGGCAGGATTTGGTCAGGAGAAAGGTGGAATTGAGAGTCAGTTATACAACACTCACCCTACAAAGACAATTACTGTAATCTATATGGAGACAATACCATGGTTTATCAGAACATATCTCCACACATTGAAGATTGAAAATAATGGTACTGCTTTGAAGCCAAGTAAGTAACGCAAAGTCTCCACTATAAAAAGTTGCTGTTTTTTGTATACAAAAACTTAAAATAAATTCAGTTAATATCTACAAAATGTACAATCAATGCTTTCAATACCATCAATATTACGGCTCTTTTATCAATGCCTGCCATGTTTTTTAACACCTTTGAATGTAAGCTTAAGATTTTACTCATAATTGATTCAATTTGACCATAATTTTTGGTGAAAATGCACAAGTTTTCACAAACACAAGAGCCCACATTTCTCTTTGTTACATTTCCGAGCTAATACTTGATGTAAATTGTGTATTGAAAAACTTTGCATATTAGTTCATTCATGAGGTCAATGCTTCTGTTTTGATCTGATTCGAAACATTTAGAGTTTTGCTTTTCTGAAATTTACAAGAAAAACTATAAATAACATTTATTAATGCATTGTAAAAAATATGATTTCTTCAATTTATCCAGCAAAATTCCATTATATCCCTGGAAAAGATAGAGTACGCCAATACCACCTAGAAATAGTTATAGACCTGCCAGCTAACTCTATGACAAGAATAAGCCTTCAGTTTGAACGAGCATTCTTAAAATGGACTGAATACCCACCGGATGCTAATCATGGGTTCTATATTAACTCGGCTGTCATATCAGCAGTAATTAGTGATGGGTATCATTACACATCTACTCCACAACGGAGCTCAAGAATTAGTGCTAGGTAGGTCATGGCAAGGAAATTCTCAAAGAAGTACCTATAATTATGCATCCACACAGTCAGTGGCATGGTAATTGCAACTGTTATGCAGGAATCGTAGAGAAAATTGGGAGAATTGTATTTAATATTTATATTCACCTGTCCAGCAGTTTCTGAATAAAATGCTATAGTTAAACTCTACAAAACTTTACATTAATCTAAGATTTCCTGAAACGATTCACAATTTTGACATGTATTTAGTAAAGTGGCAGAGTCTTATCAAGATTTCTCAATGGTCAGTGTGCCAGATTGCAGAATTCCATACTGCATATAAATTTGAAACAGTCTCTGATGCGAGACGTCCTTTCTACTAGATAGACTTAATACTTGTGTAATTGCAATTAAATTGGATTTTCAGGTACTTGCTTTAGTTTCTTATTGTTTAAAGAGATTTATGATTTATATCTTTTCAGTTTTGAAGATGATTCTACTGAGTTCTTTGTTCGTCTTCACACTGAAACTCTACTTGTGAGTTTGCCAACTCCCGACTTTAGTATGCCGTATAATGTGATATGTTTAGCATGTACTGTGGTTGCCATTGCATTTGGATCTATTCATAACATTACTACGAGGCGATTTGTTGCAGCTGATCCAACTAAGAAAACAGGACTCAAAGCTAAAATAACTCAGTTTATTAATAAATTAAGAGGTAAAAAGGCTGCTGAAAGTGAGGACTCTGTAGTTTCTAGTAAAGATAGTGAACCCAGTGAAGAAGACAGTAAAAAAACTAGGTGATTCCAGGTTTTTTTACAGGTATTACAAGTCAGCATGAGCTTATATTACATAAATTTTCACAATGTTTCCAGTGCCCTTTCATCATTGATGGCGACCTCTGGCGTGTCATTCTTTGTATTTAAAGCTATGACAGAAATGTATAATGTTTATTTCGAACGAAATAGTTCATAAGGTACAAAAGTAAATATATCTACAAGAATGTTAAGGAAACTAATAAATGTGGAAAGTCATTTCATCCGTTACAACTAAAATTGTAGGAGCATAAACAAGAACACTATGTCATGATAAACAATGGAATCACAACGACTAAGTGGAGCATAGAAGTGTTGATATCAGACTTTATACATCATATAATTATATGATTTAAAACAGAGTAGTATCTACTATGTATGACATATTTACACAAAAAGGCAATTCCACAAAGCTGTTGATTGGAGATGTACATATAATGATGGTTTTTAGATAGTTGTTGTTCTGCTTTCCACTGCTGTGTGCAAACTAAAAACTTCCTGATCTGTTTGATAGATGAATACGAACCTTCTAGGATGTCACAGTGACTTTTCTTGCAGTCTTGTTTATGCTGTGTATTGTTCTTGTTTTTGTCACTATACAAAATGAATAAGTAATACTATATGTAAGTATTTTTATTGTGATATGGTAACATACAGCACAATTCAATTGCTCTCTGATGTTGATTGCAACATTTTGTTTATGTCATATTTAAGCAGGCACATTATACAATTTGTGAAAATTCAATTTTACGGGAAAAATATATGCTGGGATATCTCATACTTTTATGTAAATGTGATGTGTTTCATTACTAGTATGAAAGTTAAAGAATAATAAAAGGAAATGTTCTTTGATTTGATAAATAAGCTGTTCGTGTTTGTTTCGCTTATCTCAAATTTTACTGCTATATTAAAATGTATAAAATATAGTAGATATTAAATGCTTAAACAAGATTCATGGATAAAATTGGGCATTGTAATCTTTAAAACAAAATCCTGGTTATATTAGAGACTAATATATCTTGATATATTAGTATCAGGGTGTATACATGGTCTGGGTAGATTCTATACCATCTAATACAGGCTTTAAATTAGAAAATTCAGATTAAAATCTTTAATATCGATTATTGTACTGTAGAGGCACAATTAGAATTAAATAATTTTCATATTGGACCAGCAAAGACTTTGAACACGGACTCCTATGTAAGAGGGGGTATTGTGAGCAACGAGCATTGGGGTTTATTAAGTGCGAGCAGCGAGCATTGCCTTGATCTGTTAATTGCGAGTATTAATGTCTTTTGGCGACCATTTTTGTTGCTTTGTTTCATAATTTTGTTTTGTCGAGATTTTGGCGATTGTTTATTTTTTGGCAACTGTTTTTTTTTTTGGTTGTTATTTTTCTTGTTAGTGCGAGCAGTGTGCATTGCTGATTTTTAAGTGCGAGCATTGTACCTTGGAAGATACCCCTCTCATGTAACATACGTGCATGATAGCGGGGTATCGCGAACAGCGACCATTAGGGTCTGTTAAGTCCGAGCGGTGAGCATTAGGGTCTTGTTAAGTCCGAGCGGCGAGCATTGCCTTGGTCTGTTAAGTGCAAGCATTGTCTTTTGGCGACCATTTTTTTGCTTTGTTTCCTAACTTTGTTAACGTCCACGTTTTTTTTGTTTTATTTGGCTGTTGATTTTTTGGCAACCGTTTTTTTACTTTGCTTTTGCCCCCAAGGGTACGCACTTAAAAATCCGCTCGCTGAAAAATTAACAACCAAAACTTTTGGTTGACGGTTAATTTTTCAGCGAGCGGATTTTTAAGTGCGTACCCTCATGATATGCCATAGGCTTGCACTTTAAATGCACTGTTCAAAACATTTGAATGTAATGAAACTTTTGATAAAGTATTTTTATAGTAATATGCTTCAAAAAAAAATTGGCAAAACATAACAGACCAAACATATTCGTACTTCCGGGTACGGGTTGTGTGTAGATAATAGCAAAGCGATCAAGATTGGGTAACGTGCTAAAAAGGGATGTCGCAGTCAGAACGAATTGCCAATGTTAAGGCGCTGATTCAAGCCTGTCCTGATTTTCCAAAGAAGGGTATACTTTTCAGGTAACATAAAATTGCTTAAGAAGTTTGCCAATTTTGCTGATCACCTGGCATGTTGTAGTAACCACAATGGCACAAGTCACAACATTTTGTCCACGTGTTACACGTGTACGAGCTATTCCCCAGTCGTACCTAAAATGTAAAAATAAGCGGCTAAGGTTTTTTTTGCCTTAGTTGGATCTTAGCACCCGAATCTGTTTG
>JAOXYB010015776.1:0-13564 GCA_028565635.1 Phoronis ovalis | reverse complement strand
AACAGGTAACACTTAAATGAACAGGTAACACTTAAATGAACAGGTAACACTTAAATGAACAGGTAACACTTAAATGAACAGGTAACACTTAAATGACAAACAAAAGCATTACAAGCAAGGAAACTGCAGCATGTATGATTTTTCCCGGGGGGGATCACTTCCAATATAAAGGTATATATATGTGTGCCGCCCTTTTTTTACACTCTAGGATATTTCAGGGCAGGTATTTTGTGTTGAGGGGGGTATTTCAGGGTTAGGTTTTGATTGGTTTGAAAACAAATAATGATTTTTTGAGTGGTATATTAACGTTTTAAACTATTTCAGAGCTGATTTTTTTCACCCTAGGATATTTCAGAGTGGGTGTTTCGGCAATTCTGAGGATATTTCAGGGTCAGGGTTGGACGCCTGGGTTCCACACCTCTACCAAAACGTAAGGGTAGTGACCCCAGGAATATTTTTCAAGCATTTAATAATTGCTTACATAAATTACAAAGCAATACTGTATATTGACACATTCTTGAAATGTATAATATAGTTAGCAGTAAGTACAAAATTATGCTGCTCAGATATTTCCTACAGCAGACATACATACTATATTATTTTTACTTTGCAATAAAATATCAGGATTAACTGCTAGTAAGGAGAAGTGAGGTAACATTTACTTATATTTAGTTGTACTGATAACAATATTCTAGAATTTAGCATAAAACGTTTTCTCTGAAACCTGTAAAAATTTGTTTTTTAATGAATGAACAGTCAGATTCTATACTCAAGTCTTTCATGCTAAATAGTGTGCCAATAATTGTGCTATTACTATTAACGATATTTTCCTGATCATAAATAAAAAGTTATATATTTCACTTGTAATATTTTAGAATCAGTTTGATTTCCTCATTGACAGGATCTAATATAAAAAAGATAGGTTATTATTTATAAGCATTGTTTTGACAACAAGATACTTAAAAACAGATGGTTGTTAAGGGTTCAGGGATATCAATTTTAACACAAAGAAATTAAGCAAACATTAACAGTAATTTATCAATTTTTGTTAACAAAAAGGTAAGTATTTAGTAAAAAAATTTAGAATTTAAAAATATTTTAGCATTAACCAATTTCTACAGACTCTTCTCATGCATGGCTGGTCCAGTCTCCCCCCTAATACTACATGTGCATACCAAGCATACATTCAATAGGAATTATAACAAACGTATCAAAATTAAAAATAATTGTTAGGTTTAGAATTTTTTCTTGTTGATATATATACTATAGTATCATATATGTACTCAAAAGGTTCTCTTTCTATAATTTTGTTTCCTGACTTTTTAAAGCCAGTTAAACCTTTATTTATAGTGTAATTGATTGGTAGTTTGCACCTTTATAAACACAGGAAGTAGAGGGCAAATCAACTGATGGAATAGCTGTGAGAAGACTCTATCCCAGCATGAACATTCAATTAATTTAATAACTACAAATTGTAATATAAATTTAGCCTTTCTACTGCAATTAGGAATTCACAGTTCAAACTACAAATTATATACTTTCACAGCCTTAATCATTCATGATACCCACAAAATATTTTTCTTGCAATTTATCTAATGGTTTAAAATAGGTTCCGCAACAGTGGCTGTTCTTAAGTATTTAAATGGTATTTCTGTTTTTGAAGTTGATAATCTTGTATATTTTTCATGGCTAGCACTAACATATATGGTACTTTGCCACAGACACTAATAATATAAAAAGAATCTTAATACTAAAATCATATAAAAGTTTTTAAGGTCACAAATAGTCCATTATTCATTTTTTATATCAACATATAGGATTAAGTCTTTGTTCAAAAGACAGTGTAAGTCAGGTACCACTTTGCCCTATATGTATATGCACTTTTTTATTGTTGAAAGTTAGTGCTATTTCCAATGTCGAAACCTCACTACAACATCTATACGGAAAACATAAGAAGCAAAATAGGAAGTAGTAAACGAAACCCATTTAGCATTGTGCATCAGATGTACTCCACTAGTCTCTAACACAGACACAGTATCTTGTGTTCAAAACCTAATTATGGCTAATTTGTACACAAATCATGCACAAATTCCTCACTTTAATAAAAATTGTTTTGTGCTAAAAAAGTTAATACTGCTCAACAAACCAGTCAAATATGGAGACATCTTTATGCCAATAACACAAAAATCATTTTAATAGGTTAGAAATACGACAAAACTTTTGATTGGTTGGCATAGCAGTACTAAGTTCAAAACACATAAGAGTTTCAATCTCCAAACCGAAGAATGATGTGTACATTTTAATTTAAATACATTGTGATCACTGGGCCCAGATTTTAAAGGCGATATTGGTCCTGTTACCTGAAAGTATGCTTGAAAGTAGGTTAGCTGCACGTTCCGCAGCATTCCTGACTTTAGCCTCTCCCTGAGTTTCTAAAGTTTCAAAGTGCAACATGAAACGAAGTTTGATTCTTATTTGCTCAAACAATGCCAGATCTGTATCAGTCGCCCTCTTTTTCCGTAATTCTGTATTATATGTAACATGCTGTTTAGAGACGGAAGAATGCTGTATTTCATCATGAATGCAACCGCTATGTATAACAACAAGACAAGAGACGACCAATATTATAGCTGTGTATATCACAGAAAGAAGTCCTTGATGGGTTGTCGACAGCATACTGGTAATATTCCATTGGAGCAACCACCCATTCCAATCTATGAGCCTACAATGAGATGGTAAAAGTGAAGCAACTTGTATGTGACAATGTTGATGGTCAGCACACGAGTCTATAATAAACTCTGTTGTATGTGCAGCATAATTTAGTTGGCTTGTATTTGCAGTATGCCATTGCCTCTTTCTATGGATTCCTAATTAAACATGAGGTTGAGATTCATTTCTATTTTACCTGAATTACAAGCAGTTTGACCACATATAAGCTAACAACATTAATCTTCGACCACCAACAATTGAAACTTTAATTTTAAAAAATAGGTTTGGCATAAATATCAATCATATTATTATAAATTGTGCTTATAGAGGATTTTATCTAACAGCAATTCTCGATACACCAAACATTAATCCTCAATACAACTCACTGGTGATTTAAATTATAATGTATTGGGGCAAATAAGCAATGCACAATCTACAAAAAGTGGCCAGTAATCTGGGGATGGACAAGTCATTTGCCTTACAGATATCTTTGACCAAATTATTTGTAGATCAAGTTTTTCGTGGATCTGGTTTTGAGGATGAATTATTCACTTTTAACTGTGGTACTGAAAAACCGTGCGGGCACTGTCATCTAAAGTGGTTAGTACAGGTATCTGTCTGACCGTTGATAGGGTATGTTTTTTCCAGGGATTTTACATGGTTATCGCACTGCTTAAGACAGTTATATATTTCAGCCCCAGATGCTTATTACGTCAGGGTATGCTTATTAGATTATGATAGGTTGCCAAAAATCAGATGTGCTTGTTGCAATGCATTTGCACAATTTTTTTTCATACATTTTTATAACTATGGTGTGCTTTCCAAGGAGTTTCTTTTTAGCCACAGGGTTCTACCAAGGGGTATATCAGGGTTTACTGCTAATCACAGTGACCTTATACATGCCGCCCCACAGGCCCCTCTTTCAGTCTTCATTTTCACTATAGGCATCTTTTTGCAAATAAATTCTAACTAGGGGTATTTATTTTCAAAAAATGAAGATAGTAATTATCACAGCTTGCTACATTTCTAAGTGCAAATTTCCAAGATTTTATTTACTGTTTTTGCCATAGGGTGTATATTTCTAGAATTTTTTAACATGGGGTGCGATTTTTGCAAACAATTTTTTTACCATGGGGTATACTTTCAGAATGTAGTATTTACCATGGAGTAAGGATATTTTACCTTGGGCCTCAAAATTCAATCCAAGTTTTTTGGCAATTACATCCCCAGGCGTATATTTTGTACTTTGGGCTGGTCACAACAGACATTTTTAACCATACATGTAGGTTGATTACCACAGGTTAACCTTTGCACAACCCTTTAAAAAATTGGCAAAGTATCGCCGGGATAAAAGACCAAAATATTTAGTTAGCAGAGTATGTAATACTGATGCAGCTCTTGTTTAGCATAGCACCCGGCAATCCGCGGCAGTAACCTGATGCTGGATATAACTTAAGTCTCCGAGGGAGGGGGAGTCTTCACCCCACGGTCTGTTTGGAGGCTTTGGAGCACGCCTGGTTAGGAATCTGTCAGATTAGATCAATCAGTAGTCCCAAGTCTAACAAATCTATTCCACCTTAGTCTTGTGTTTCTCTGTCCCGGGTGTACTGCGTACTTTGTACTACTACTAGCCTAGTTGTCCACGTTTAGCTGGACTGGGAAGCGTATATAAATATAATGTCTATATTATTATTAAAAGTATAATAAATCATAAATTTAAAAGCAGATGGAATTCCTTTCAAATTCGTCAGGAATAAAGTGAATAAAGTAGCAATAATTCGCGGATGTTATACATTCTAAGTTAGATTCACACAATTATAGACAGTTTTCATCTTACTGTTTATGTTTCCACCTGCACCTGCATGTACATCCATGAAGATGTTTTTCAATCACAGTAGCCTGCCCTATTTCAAACAATCTCCGAGGTCAAAGAGTCCTCGGAAACTTCATTGGCTAAAAGTAACAGGTGCTTCGTAGGGAGACAACTCGGATGTTTCTTAGCCGAGTGCGCCATCTCGAGCTAAATGTAATTTCTGAAGATCTCCGGGAAGATCTCCGAAGGCTCCGAAGAATCGGGGAGTGGGGAAAGATAGTAAGTCGTGGAGAAGTTTCATCAAGCGGACATATTTAGATTGTTTTTCTAGCGTTTTCCTGGAAATGAATGGGTAGAAAAGTGTCAAAGTCCGGTGTCAAAGTATGATAAACAAATTAAAATAAACTGTTTTTTGCCAAAGTTTTATTTTTATTAGTAATTATATGCATTTATTAACAACAATTATTTGTAATAAGAATTATATATCTGTTAGAATTGCACTCTGTTGCTTTTAGGGCCACTGTATATTTGTGTTTCGGGATTTTTTTAGAATAAAAGATAAAAACATTATTTCAAAGGTTGGTGATATTTATTCGGTAAAAAAAAAAATATATTGTAGTTAATATTACTGCGAAAATGAATTTTACTTACCAACTTTTAGTGTGTACGTATTGTTACAATTGGAGAATTCAAATTGCGATTTTACTGGAAAGCCCGCTAGGAGATGCTACTGTCGCAATAAGCGGAGCACTATTAAAATATACTATATCGGGCAATGTTACAACGCGTTACAGTGTCCATTGTTACCAGTTGTTAGTAAATCTCTTATATAAATTCTAACAAATCGCGGAATTATTAGTCCCAGATTATAGATAGCCTGCATAATTTCATTTTATTTATTTCTGTCATCATCTAGATTCTCGATATAAGAGGAAACAATACATCGGAACCCATATTGCTGAATGAGAAATGTAATAAAATACATGCTTAGATGTAGCTAATGCTCTATAGAGGGAATAGATGTAGCTAATGCTTTATAGAGGGAAGCTCTTTTCAGTATTGGATTAGCATCAATGTTTACACTTTGATATATAGAACTGCAATTTATAGCTGGAATAATATCGCATGGGGTGTATAATCTGAATATTTTCATAAACTCGACTCTACATCCCGCATGCACATCCGTCTGCAAATATATATTATACCCCATAATTTTAAAATTGAGAAAAGTCAGATCTTGTACATATTTCAATATTTACCGGAGATTTTACAACCGGTCTTCATGAATAAAAATATTTTATAAATACAATATAGCTACATGTAATATACATCATATTGCCAGTTAATTATCCGTCCTGGAGTTACTTAGTTATAATTATTTTCGATTAATCAATAAAAATATAACGGCAACTCATGATGGCCAACGCACATAAATTGTATTAGGTCTGTGCGTATTGTAAAGTGAAATGTATATCCATTGCATTTACATTCATTTTAAAACGTAAACTCAATGGATAAATGCATTGCTTTTATGAGGATTTGATTTATGTTTATAAAGCTTTTATTACAACTGTTATGCATTTTTCACAAAAGGCACCTTTCAAGTCTTTATCGACACTGAAAAGGTCACCCTGGTATACAGTGGTTATCTGGTTTTTAACCGGATACGTTATGTAAATATGCACAACACGATTTTTTAAATGTCATTAGCGCTTATTCTGATAAAGTTGGTTTAAATTCAAATTAAAATAAATGTAATTCATTACTTAAAAATTACAGTTTATAACAGTAAACATTTTGAAGTATATGCTTTAATATAATTTCGCTTCGGTTTCAACTGATAATATTCTATGTTGCATTAGCATTTTTTCTTATACTTACCGTCAATGATTTTTGTTAACATGTTAGCCACATTGTCATGAGTAAGTCTAGTTATGTACTTATAATTCAAAGTATTAACAGCCAAGTAAAGATGAAAATACTACAGAGTGAGAGACTGACATTGAGATATGGATATAATAAAATATTGCGTATGTGCATTTGGGTTTTGGAATGTTTAGCCTCTGATTAGTCCCATGCAGTAAAAATAAATAAATATTTTGCCGTTCCTGCATTCCTGTGAAAAAATTATGTAATCGCTGTTATTATGGTTGTTTAGTATAAAAATCTCATGTAAGTACGGGTTAGTCTCCACCTATACTATCTTTACTATGCCCAACACGTTTACACTTGGTAATAACACCTGAATTCATGGTACATTATTCTTAGGTGAAACATGTTTTGATTGGCTAATATGAGTTTAACAATTATCAAGCCTTTGAGCGTTTATGTTGCTATGTAGTTTATCTATCGACGATATCACATGGTGGATGAAGTACCGTGAACTTTATACTAGCTGTACGGAAGAATTTGTAACAGCGTAGAGTATTTAAGCTGGTTATCGCCTTAAGAATACAGTGTTGTAACTTGGAGTGTTTATATTGGTGTATGTAGATAGTTACTAAGCCTAGGAGCGAATAATTTTAATGCGAGCTCTGTGGCACTGAATTATGAGAGGAAAATGTACTTTATAGCCCGGCTTTACAGGTATGTTTTGGGAGGTTTATATTCGATTTAGTATGTTATATTACGCTTTGTATTTTACAAGAAACCATAACTAGTTGTTGTATGTCCAGTAAACGCCGAAATAAACATATAAGCAACGCAATAGTATTAGTGGCTTAACGTCGGAGGGTAAAATATGTAAATAACAGGCACGCATGGCCATGCTTAACATTGGAGATTTTCAAGAATATGTTCTCTTTTTTGTATTTTAACCTGGACATTTTCATGTATTAGATAACACCTACAAAAATAATAAATAAGTACCAACGGGCATGTGTTGGTCCCAACGCAAAGAGAATCACTATATAATGAAGACTCCGAAGAAACACTAATTTGTGAAAATTAAACGTAAAAATGAAGGCAAATAGCCAAAAAAAGGTTTTCAAAGATATTTCAAAATAGTACAGACATAACAAAATATCCTAAATTTGTGTGCAGAGGTAATTATGATTTTCTTAAAGCAAATCGAAAATCTTTAACATGAGTTACGGGTTTCATTGAATAGTGTCTTTCAGCAAATTTTATATCTAGACAAAACAATTATAAAGTAACACAATAACATTTACATACTCCACTTAAACCATTAAATATAATATATTTTTAATCTAATGTAACGAATCCTAGATGGTCTTTTACATTATAAATATTTTTCACTTCAATTGTTGCAATGAATGAATTCTTCAGTTTCATTACTTTCAAAATATAATAATTAAATAGAATTCATGTGTTCATGCCAAGAGAAATATTTTGAATAAACGTCGATTATGTAAGCTAGGATGGAAGAGACCCCTGCAGAGAATTTGACATGACTGAACTTGCTGGGTTCATTGAACCAGAAAAAAACTATAAACTTTAAAATGTAATGATAGTATAATACCAAGTGCCGTTAGGTCTTTTCAATGTCTTTTAAAAGTTTCACTTTTAAAAGAGTGCTAGAAAACGCACTTTATACTAAACTGCCTGAAAGGATCAAATTATGAAATTTTAAGTTGATATATTTTTTTACTTTAAAAACGTCAAGTCATGCCGTGGATAATGTGCGGGATAATGTGTTTGAGCTGGGACTAATATATATTAGTCCCAGGTTTGAGCCAGACGCAGTTACAAAACCTAGCGTCTGTACTTTAAAATTGTATTTGTAATACATTTGCAACCTCAGTGAACAAACATGACGTAATTCACAAGCATAGTAAAGTTCACTGTATAAAAAGCGATAAGAAAAGTTCAAATTATTTGCTTAAACCTTATCTTATACATGCTTATAGTAGCATGGCTAAAACTATTAGTTATCAGACTTTTTACAAAATATCGTTTATTTACAGATCTTTACAGAGAAACCTATCGACATGAAATCTAAGCAACATCCAGTATACATGTATGGGTGAAATAAAAGGACAGGAGAATTACAGCAAATTGCTAAAGTTGATGATAGTTTCTTAACGAAAGCTATAATGTCGTCAGCCAATATCAAAAACTCTGAAGAGGATATGGACGATAACAGCTCTGTTAGCAGCAGACATTCTAAGAAATTTCTATCAAAAAGCACACGAGCACATTCAAAAGAAAAAATTGGTACTGATTTATATTTAACTGATTACACGATTCCAAGGATGGATTCCAACTTACTTGCCAATACTTTAAGGATGAGATTACGAAAAACACTACCTTTTGATTTAAAAGACAATAAAGAAGCTGCGTTCAAGTTAAAAAGAGAGAGTGTGAGAGATATGATACAGTTGGCGCTTTTAGACAAACAGTACCAATCAGAAATGCAGAGACAACAAAGCATTTTGAAATCTCAAGAAAATCAATTGCGCAAGCGCCAACAATTCTTGCAGAAAAGAACAGAACTTCACAAAGCTTCTAATGAAAGAATCCAAGCACAAATTCGAGCAAGAACAGAACCTACCATTATTTTGCCTAAGTTAGAATATGGTACATATTCTGCTCCCCCCGATGTCCGAACCATTAAGAGTGACATCAACAAATCAGAACTGAATTTAGGATTTAGTCCTATCCCTAATGAAAATCTGGAGGAAATAAGAAATTTAGAAAATACTATAGAAGCTGTAAGGGTATCTCAGTATCCAGGTGCTTTTTTGGAGGAAATTAACGAGATAAGACAGAGGAAGACCAGAAAGGGCACTAGTAATCGCGAAGCTTTAGATCTCTTAAGTGACGACACGTCTTCGTTAAAATCAAAATCCCATCATCACGATTTCACACTAGAGGACAATAAACAGGTCACATTTGGGGTGCTATATGAGTACGGAAGATCTAATACTATTGACTTACCCCAACTGGGATCGGCCAACACATCTAATAAGAAATCAAACTCAAATTTAACATCCCGCCAGTTAAGTATGCAAAATTCACATAAGGTTACAGGAGCAGGTATTGGATGGAGCGTTCCAACAGGTGCTACTAAATCAAATATGCAGAAAATTCGCTCCGGGAACATTTCAAAAGATTTGCATCCAGTCACTACACTCATGCACAGATTTGGCTTAACAGAAAGACAAACACAAGCGCATATACCTGCGCCTGGAGAAATGGAGCCAGCAAAAATCTTGCCAAGAAACGTTACGCAATTTTTAACGCCTGTAGAAATGGCTAATCATGTAGCCTTATTTAGAAAGAAGCAGATGCGTAAAAGTTCGAAACAAGAGCCAACCGTAAAAATTGATATTGGTCATGGTCATAGCTCTAAAATGAGCTCAAATGAAACACCGAGATCTATTAGGACGGATAATGGTTATTCATTCAGCACTGGAATGAGCACAAACAGATCAGTAACCAGTCAAGCTTTGGACTGAAATCATAGAACTTTAGATGATTATCGTTTATTTTCTTGAAAAAATAACTAGACTGTATCAAAAACTACTAAAACAATAATCCATTACTAAACGTGAATTCATTTTTATTTATTTCATATTTGATTTACCAAGGATGCTTTTGCTTATGCTTGCCATGACACGTTTTTGATTTTATGTATGTTAATGAAAGTGAACAGATGTCGTGAAAACTAGAAGGGACTCTTCCATCGTCCAAAACCAATGGATGAAACTATTTAACATTTAAAAAAAAACATTGTTGACAACACTTTTATTATAATTTTAATTTCGTTACTTTATTTAAAAAAATACACATTGCAATGCAGTGGATTTGCATATGAACAAACAGTATTGTTATCATGCTCAAGATCTACGTCCACACTGTCACTACTGGCTTTCTGAGCATTCAATTTAGGAAGAATACACCTAAAGAATACATCATACAATTTTACCTGAATCCGCTGTTAAATTTATTGATTAGATTTTTGTACAATTTTTACGCTTAAGTAAGTTTATACTGAATTTAAAAAAATGTAAAATACCGGTTTCGTTATTCAAATTTAAAACTTCCCTTACAAAGAAATAATTAATCATTTGTGAAACTCTTTGCGAACTAAATCGCTCGCCTACCATTACTGTTACTACGCAGTTTCACTATACTATGCATGGAGCAAATGAAAATTATGTGTAAACCTCATTCTTTACAGAAATTGATGCTAAGGACACATCTTACATTTATCTATTGTTACTGCGTTGTCGAGCTTTTTTTAAATGAATAATGTATTCTTGTGAAAAGACTATTGAATATTATGTCCACCAGACGTCACCTTTTGTATCATATCAAATATCTGACGACACAAGACAACTACATGCGTTATTGCTGGTGGAAACTATAAAATGTCCATGCCGAAAGTATGTAATAATGTTTTAGGATGTAGTAACTACTATTCTATCATGGCCCCAGCGTCCATCTTTGAATGACCGTCTATGCTCAATGTTTGATTCAGCGCACATGTGTGGATGCCTTTGACACAAACGCACCAGTCCAGCAAGAAATAAACCTGCAGCATTTCGGCGGCGGCGTTGACCTCTTTTGGGTGATTGGTTACCAACCGTTGGGTCCATGTTGTCAATAGTCTCATCTCAAAGAAACAAATAAAGGGAGGTCAGAAAAGTTATTCAGTTAAGTCCACCAGAGGTGGGGTTAAAAATGCTTCAGTCTACAAAACTACTAATTCATTGGCAAAAATTTACTAAATCACAAGGAAAAATATTGAAAATCTGAAAATAATAAAATCCAACTGGTCTTGTTTTCTTTACAATATTTGTAATTGTATATCTGCTTTAATAGCTTGTGTATGCTTGAATTATATTCAAACTGATATCTTGTCAATTTTCCCGGGCAATATTCCAAATCCACGTCAGATTTATGTCTATCTTATTCTAATTAATTATGTTATGAAGTGTCTGGCTACCGAGCTGGCTACATGCTTTGACACTCCGGGTTTTACACTATCCCAATTAGCAATTAAATTAGACTGCATAATAAATCCAAAATGTGTACATTCTAAGAATGCCAGCAAGTAGCCGAAATCCCAGATTCTATATTACATATCATGCTCTCAGTTAACGAACGCTGGTCCAAGAATTCGAAGTGGCAATGTTAAATGTCAAGGGATGTAATCACCAACATTTTAGGTGGAGTGTGAGGCCTGAGGTCCGAAAACTGGATTTAGTAAAATAATTCAGCTTATCAAAAATAGATTTGATTCAATTTTGCTTACTCAATAACCTGAATAAAAGTATACAGATAATTTACAAAAAAAATCTAAAGTTCTTTGTACGTTGGTAGTTACATATCTACGTACCTATTGATGTATCCGCATTAATGTCAATAACCTCCGCGGCTCTTTTGGATCTGCTCAGCAGTTGCAACGGAGCTCCGTCTACCTGTACTACTTCCATTGCCATCAAAATGAGTATTAAAGCTAAGAGTACGATGTTAGCTGCCATTGTTAAGCTACAACGGAAAACAATTTTAATTAAAAGCTCGAAAATATTCAGTAACCCTGCAAGACGATAATCTGTCCAAATTCATTTTAGAATTAAAATCAAAAATTATTTCGCAAATGAATCAAAGGAAAACGTAAAGCCACTTGTAATTACACTGGAAATTGTGTTAAATACAAAAGAACTAAAAGTATGTTTGTTTCTGAATTTTCATAATTTGCCCCTCTCAAGATAACGCCTGCTTCAGTGCCCAAGTCACTTGATCAGCTGTTGTGGATCGATCCTCGACAAAGTTAAGTAACATCTTTCTAAAGTAGAATTCACTACCTGACATTCGTCAAAGGTAATTAAAAGGTATCAATTAATCACAAACAACATGACCAATCAACTAGACACAGAAGCTGGCAGTGCACGTAGCGAAAGTCTACTTAATGGTCAAAATTTTAACAAAATCACTTTTATATAAATTTACAAAACTCGGAAAATAAAAAATCTAAAGCGCTCGCCTGGAAATTCGAGCAGGAAATAACAAAGAAGTTGTGAAATAATTTAAATTTATTGCGAAATTAGGGTCAAGGAAAGAGTTCCTTTATTTTTTTCCCACATATATGCACATTTTTTTTATATAAAGTATGTTTTTGAAACAAGTAAACCAGAGTTTTAATTAATGATTTTATACGATGAAGTAGGCTATCAGGATCCCGGCACCAGGATATATAGGACATACACGACATGCAGTACAAAGATACATGTGAAACAATTTGCACATGGGATAATATATATTATTTATAACACGTTTCAAATTCCTTATTTTGGAAGCGAGAGAAGGTATCAGGTTTAGGGATAACAAACATTATATCGTTTCTAAGCAGAAGTGCGATGTCAGACAATTGGCGGGGACACTGGATATCTTGAAGGCTACTAAGTATTTAAAGTGAAAAGCACTGTCACACACAAAACAGGTGGAAAGAATTCGAGAATACGCTCCTGTCCCGGTCCGACTGATGATAAAAAAGTTTGTACACCAATCATGACACAGATAATTGCGAAATCAGGGCCAGCTAAAGCATGACGGTTTGGTTGCATTCAGTAGTGTCTAGGTTGTTATTTTATTATAATAGAAGGAGGCGTTGTATTTACGTCTCGTAATTTTTATACATAAAATTGTACACAACATTTTTGGCAATGAAACAAAAATCGTTAACATTATAAATAACAAAAGAGCGAATATAAAAAAGAAATATTATATTTTTGGCATAGAAACAGAAAGTATAGCATTATATTATATAAATTGGGAATATAAACGAGAAAAAAAAATGTTTGGTACAGAAACAGAGAGCATAGCATTATACGATATAAAATTGCGAATACAAATAAGAACAAGGCCATTTTGTATGCAGCAGAGGGCAGTTAATATAAGATAAAAAGTTGCGAATACAAGTATATGAGGGGGCTATAGGGGGCTAGCATTGGAGTCTGTTAAGTCCGAGCAGAGGGCGTTGCCTTGCTCTGTTAAGTGTTTAATGTAAACACTAATATATAGTGTTAAACAACATATGGATGTTGTTAATGTCCAACAGAGTGTACGGTCAGT
>JAOXYB010015765.1:3756-19395 GCA_028565635.1 Phoronis ovalis | reverse complement strand
TATACATATATACATGTTTATATATAATTAATTATTGAATGCCATTAAAGTACAGACACATGTATTCAAATGTGCAGGGTTTACTAACAAGATGTTACGTTTATTTGATATCTCGTCCCAAAAGCGAGGATTTTGAAAACATATCAGAAGCTTTTGCGTACCTTCCGGCTTCATTCGGTACCTTCATGCCAGAATTATCAACCATATCATTAGCGGAAGACTTTAGACCCACATAGAAGTAGGCATCTGAAATGAAATATGATGAAAGCGTATACATCAACTATTTTCTTGTTATATTTACCTTATACATTCCAGAATAGATCTGCTTTAGGAGTTGCTATGCTCCTGTACTTTTTTATAATTTTACTGTCCACAAGATGCACACGTGACACCAATATACATGTTCACATATGCCTTTTCAAACCATCTCCTTAAGATTGTTCTAATTAGCAGATAGGAGCGAACTTCTTTCATAATATTGTTAGGGTGTTGTGAATTTCCAAACGCCACAAAGTTGAACCAAAATAAATAAGAACTAGAGGACACTTCACTTTGAGCAAGTTTTCCATATATTGTAAATAAAACGAGTTATTTTTCACTGATCGATTTCAGTATACTTGAATACTATTTCAAAATAAACAGGTTTAGGATAGATATGATGTATTCAAATTGTGCATACTGATTTTCAAGTAGTATGCTTACCTGGTGCTATTCCATCAAAGTTGAATTGAACGAATCGAATACGGTGCTCATCCATAGCATACACCATCCCATTGGTCATGTGATTACTACCAGGATCAGAGTTTTTGATAAGCATGCCAGTATCTCCGATGGGTTGACCATAGTACATGTTAATGGGCATGGGTGGATGCATTATGCCCGCAGGGGGCATAAAATCAGCTGGTATATACAAGTCCGCCATGTTGAGCTGGAAAACATGGATTCATAGATTTGAAAACATTTTGTCAGAATACTTATTCTTAAATTTGGTTTACCTGCAATTTACGCTATAAATGGAGTACAATCCGATACATTTCGAAAATAACGCGCTACTTTTCCACCTGCTCTACTGGTATATATTAGGAATCCCGAAAAGACTATAATACTTTTTAACTCGGTAGTATAAAGACTAAACAAATGAATGCCCGCTTATACTAAAATTAACATTTCGATGTCACTAGTTTTACCATTCACTTGCTTACCTTATATTCCTCACACCAAAGAGAAATCCATTTTAAATCCGTTATCTTCATATCATTTGGCAATGTGATGACAATGTCAGCATCAGTGTACTCCTTTAATGGCATAATGCTACAAAAAATCACCCTCCTTGTTACTATTACTGATATCATTATAATCAATTCTTGCGCTTTTGACTTTTACTCAAGCATTTTTAATCATGAAGGAGGCAGAATGAGGCGTTATGTACGCATTAGTGTACGCCTTGAATGCCTAAGTACATAGACAGTGCAGTTTTATTTAATATCTCGTCCTTCTGTTGAATAAACATTAAAATTTATCTACTCTGTAGCTAGTTACCTTCCTTTTTCATTCGGCACTTTCATACCAGATGCATCCACCATGTCGTTGGCAGAAGACTTTGGACCAACATAGAAATACGCATCTGAAAATGAGTATCAAACAAATAACATATATATTTCAGCTACGTGCGTTCTTTCTGCATACATTCGAGTTGATTTAGTTACGGGATGCTTGTGCTTCGAGGATAGTTGTAGCTTTGGCATCATAGATTGAAGGCTCAAATTGTGTAGTAAATGTATATTATTACGCCGTTATAATATACATTTAAAATAGGTTCAATTTATATTCTGCATTTTTCAGAACGTTTTTGAAATTGAATTGTAGACTTTTTACAGAGACAAAAATAATCCAAATTTTAATATCAAAGAATAAATTCAGGACAATTTCCATTTTATATTGTTTTTTTTTTCTTCAGTAAGATCTATAGCAGGAGCCACTATTCATCGAAGTTCCTGTCTAATGAAGGAATTATACTTGGTTTACTATTCCATTATATGCATTACATTTCTGCATGTTAGATATCTTCCGTTATACACACCTGGTGCACCTCCATCAAAAGAAAAGTGAACAAATCGAATACGATGCATATCTACAGCATACACGTCGCCCTTAGTCCCGTGTCCATTAGGTGCTGGTTTTTCATTTAACTTGCCTTCACCGATTGGCATACCAAGGGGCATAAAGTTATCTGGTATTAAAACGTACGCCATATTGAGCTAAAAAAGTTAAGGTAAAATCTACATATAATATATTTCTACTCAGTGGAGATAAAAGAAAAGGAAACCGGGTCTACTTATACTTTTTTGAATTGGTACCAGAAGATTGCAGCGTAACAAAACAGTTAGACAAACAAGTACTGGAAGTCATGATTAAACTATTTTATCATGGTTCAAATAAAATAAGCACCATGTTCTATATTTATTTTACCTTATATTTCCTACACCAAACTGAAATCCATTTTAAATCCGTTATCTTCATATCATTTGGCAATGTGATGGTTATGTCAGCATCAGTGTACTGCTTCAGTGGCATCATGCTACAAAAAAATTAGCTTCCTAATTATTACCATTAGTAATATCATTATTAATAATCAATTCTTGCTCTTTTGGCGTTTAATCAAGAATTGTTAATCACCAAGGAGGTCGAATGAGGAGTTATGTCCGCGTTAGTGTACGCCCTGAATGGCTCAGTACATCAAAAGTCAAGTTTACACATTGGAAAGCCGGTAGATGGCGAGACCAGGTTTATCACCGTGTAAACCCTTGCATATAGAGATTTCATTTCGTAAACGCTATATATATTTGTTTATTTAATTTATGTTTCGTAATTAGTGGGATAAAAAAACATTACGTTTAAAAACACTTTCATTTTATCAACAAAAGCTCTGCCAAATTTTTCAACGTATCCCCTGTATGTAAGGTTTGCTTTTATCATCTAATATGTTTTATAAAACATGCTTCAGCGTGATCCTAGCTGTTGTTTGTTCGTATTTTGGTTTTACTGCTAGTGCAGGAATTGCTGTACGCCTAGCAGGATTCCTTGTTAGCAAATTTTGAAATGCATCGATCCATACTAGGTTCATTTAATGTTTGGTACTTTTTTCTTATTTTTGAGTTTACTTTATTCTTTCCAAAATGTTTGTAAAGTTACTTTTTAATATCTTATAGCAGTATATCCCACTCTCCTATGTCATCCTGAAATTCGAATAGGATATTTAGTTCAGCGTGGGCCTGCTTGACGTTCTCGCTCCTTCTTTATGTTTATACCAGACAAAATATTTTTCATATTCTAGACTATGAAATATCAATAAAAATTCGGAAGATCAAAATTGCAAAAAGAGTTTGTTTTTCTAAACTAAAGTTTTTGTTGAAATCTGCAGATGGCATTATCTTATTTTGAACACCCACTAGTTTCTCCCTTATCTATCTATTAAAATCTAAGGCTGTCATAGGTACACTACATTTTCAAAGAGAATTTCAAAAAGCTTTTGTAACTATTTTTTTTTTCATAAATTAATTTAAGCACGTGTTAAGAGATACAGCTCTACCGCGACTGGCAGTTCCCAACAACAGTGTCACGCCTATGACTTGCAATACAATATCAATGTAGCAGACAGGGTCATGATATACCTTTATCATGCATGGCTGGTCCAGTCTCTTTCCCTAATACTATACATGGAAACTAAGCACACATTCAATACAAATTATTACAAATCTTCAAAATTAAAATAAATGTTATATTTAACTTTTTTACTTTTGATGCGAGATATAGTATAATACGGGTACTCAATAATTTCTTTTCTTATAATTTTATTTTTGGAATTTTTAAAGTCAGATAAACTTTTATGTATTACATAACTGATTGATAGTTTGCATCTACTTAAACAATATGAAACAGGGAGTTTAACAACTGGTGGAAGAGCCATGAGATATGTAGGTCTATTCATGTATATAGATTGTGTGAATAGATTACAAGCAATAGTCATTAACGGCATTAAGTCTATTTTATAACGGTTATAAGGCAAAAGTTGAAAAAAAATCACGTTATTGATTTAATTTAATGTAACCAATATTCTGTTCATGATAATGATCCGAATTTTAGAAGAAAATACCTGGCAATGTATCGAGAAATTGTAAAAATTGCAGATAATTCGTGAAGTTACCATTGTGTGTTATACATAGTATAAACGATTTTTATTTGACTATCCTTCCCCTAGTGTTGTGTGTTGGAAGCTGCATTAGAAATTATCCTATCATACCTTCCTGCTTCATTTGCTATGATCATGCCAGATTCATCCACCGTGTCATTAGCAGCAGCTTTTGTACCCACATAGAAAAATGCATCTGAAAAAAAAATGCCGAAACATTTTGTGTTTGTATAATAGATTGCATTTAGTGCGGGCTTTATTTAATTTCCAGGATATGTCTAACTGTAACATCCGATAACTTAGTATACACTTGAAGTCGCATTAAAACAAATTAGAAAGAGTAACGGGGTTGCTGTTCGAGTCCACGCTGGTTAGGTAGGTCTGAATTCGATCTATTTCGATATTTATAATGTAGTATACTGTTGTGTATTGATCTAAGAATAATAAACGTACCTGGTGCTATTCCATCAAAGTTGAAGTGAACAAATCGAATACGGTGTTCGTCCACAGCAAACACCATACCATTTGTCTTGTGATTGCTTGCAGGGTCGGGGTTTTCCATCAGCATACCGTTTTCGCTAATCGGTATTCCATAGAATTCGTGATCTCCTAGCGCACCTGAAACAATGTGTAAGAATACACGTTTAGTATGTTTGTCTTTGTCCAAGAAACGACCCTAAATGCTGAGATGATTGTAGATACTCATCTGTATGTCTTTTGTTTAAATAAGGGTAATTAACTGCTGTAAAAAATATCCCTGCAGCATGTTCATAAAAGTACGTTTTACGTATATATGCATTAGACCATAGTATTTCATAGCACCAAACTCTTTACATTCTAATATATGTAGTCCAGCGTTTTGCAACAAACTGCATGCAATTGCACAATGGTATTTTATCATTCACACTTCATAAAACAAACATTCTTTCTAGCCGCTGACTGAAGGCCACCTAGCGGGTATTTGGTATGATGCACACCACCCCGAAACAGCTGCATCACAATTCTTGATAAAAGTGATATTCAATAGTTGGTCCCTAAGATATTATGCGAAGTTGTGCCGATTTATTTTTAATGGGAGTAATATCCATGTGGAGATAATAGGACTACAGATTAGATGACAAAGAAAGAAACTGGCATCTCCGTGATAAATTTGTAATACATAAACTGCCAGACATAAAACTAATAGATTATTTATGGGACAATTAAATTCATTTTTAAAATAAATAGCAATAAGATTCATGAAGTTATTTTAATGTGACTATACCTAAAAATTATAAATATAACTTAAATGTATTGTTAACTTCCTTAATAAATTCAATTAAAGGATGAATTCGAACTGTCTCTGAATGCGAGTTTACAGATAAAACCTTATAATTTGTAATCACCATTCATAAGTCTGACTACGTAGACATTTTGAAATTATGAATTCCATTATTGAAACGCGTTCGTGCGTAAAGTAGGTTATATAAGAAATGTATATTTGAAAACAGCAAATATATTCCGCAATATCGAAATTCCTGCAATGTCATTCCCATAAAAATACAGTGACAGTAAACGCCCTGGCATGAGAGCAGAGTATGACATCACGGGTTAAGATGTCAGCAGGATTTTTCGCTAAAGTAATAAACCCTAATAACAATTGATTCTTGTCATGTTATTACATGGGAAGAGTCATATGTGTTTGTATATTTTCACCCGTTTCAAGTAACTTTACGAACAATATTTTCAGAAAAGTAAATTTTGTTTAGACCTATTTAAACATTATCTTATGTCTTAAATACTCCCTTATAAATTTATGAACATATTATTAAGTTATCCATAAAAATAGTGACTGTCAACATTTTGTAAATATCTTACAGGTACATTTCCATGTCAGATACGGTATCACACACCCAAAAGAGGTACGTGTGTACCGGAAGCGGAAGCTCACTACCACCAGGATCATGAGCAATGATATTTAGTTTGAGGAGTCCTCACGAAAAGTTCTTTTCTAATTACTTGTATTTCATCCCATACCAATGACACATACAATGGTTTCTATAAAATTGTTTCACGAGAAAACTATAGTGTAATTTAATATAATTATTACTATCGTATATATACTTAGTACACGTGAACCTGAACATTTTGAAATACGTATTGATAGACGCTACTGCACGCTTGCAAACAGGCAATGACAAGTATCTATGTTTGTGGTATATAGGTCATTACCCTGGGCGTCATACAGCATGACATTGTTTCCGCAATCATCGTGAATTTGCTTTTTTTATTTTATATAGCAACATTACTCCAGTACATCCCTTTTTATGAAAACAAAGTGAAATTAATTGCAATCATAATTATACTGAATGTAGCAGACTACATTGCTATATATTTCTTTTTCAAAAAATAATATTTGTAACATAAATAAAATATTGAATGTCGCATTAAAAAACACAGGATCGAATAAAACTAATCTACATGAAATAACTCTTTAAAAAACAATACCTAAGTAAGTAATCCATTCAGATAGGCACTTTGTTATACAAGGATAAAAATAATTGCGCGTGTACTAATAAATATCTAAAAAGTATACTAGAAAATTAAACCTTAACACATTTATTGATCAAATAAGACATATCTTTAAAGTCTAATACGAGCCACAAGAGAAAGTAGACTAAATAACATAGGCCTACTACGTTAACAAACGGGTTGCATTTAAAATGCCGTTTAAAATGCAGCTACAGTAATACACATATACTGTGTACATGCAATACGAACGCGTCAGTGTAAGTTCATGCAGGGTTAACTAGAATTTTTGAAAGGCAATAAATTTACTATATTTTCTTCTGTTAATTCTGAATTTTTAAAAAATATTTCATTATTTTTTGGAGCATAGCATGTTAGCTTAGTTGGACAGATGCTCGGGTAATTTTATTTTTTTTTATTGAAAAATGTCCATTTTGCAGATCTTTTCATTTCTAACTTATATTGCTGTTATCACAATTTTGTTTACAAAATCATTGCAAGAAAATGCAAAAAATAAAAAATATTACATTATATCATATAGAAAAATTTCACTTACCCGATACTAAACAACAAATGAAAAATGTTAGAAGGTGAGCCATTTTCCTTCACTAAGTGTTACAAGTTAAGACGTCCTCCAGGGATAATCTCCTATATGTCTATAATACAGCTACATTCGCAATATATATGCAATGCTGAGTCATGTGTGTAGTGATAAGCATTAAAAAAGCTAAATCATTAATATTTTAAAGGTGATATTTAAATAAAATTGTTGTAGTAAAACATGAAAGAGGAAAAAATTAATAAATATTAATAAAGATAAGCTGCTACGCATTTAACACGGAAAAATAAAGAAACATAGTTATTACCGAAAATTATCTCAAAGAATTTAAATTATCTTTCATTTTTACACTTAAACCCCCCTATAAAATGATAAGTTCATCTAGTCACCAGACAATAAAAGATTTCTTGGTATTCAAATACTGTCATACAAGCGCAACAACAATACGACAGCAATGCTCAGAGCATTATATTATTTTCAATTTATGAATTATCATGTACCTCATGATTAATTCATTCTATAGTGTTCTAAGCTTAAGTGTTTTTTTTATAAACTATGATAAATATATATATTTTATGTAAGCTAAACTACCTGGCCCTGCAGTTTAACGATCAATAGCGTTTAAGAAAAGAATGAATTTGAAATTTTTAACGCGATCAGAAAGCTTGATGGTCGATGGCTTAATTGACAGTGCATTAACTTTCTTTTGCAAGCGTTTCGATTCGAAGGTGGAGTTTGCAGATTCGAGCCGATACGTTTATTGATTTTGTATATACCCTGCGTTGATCCCGAATATTTATTTTAATAAAGTCCGTGTTAGAGACTAGGTAATCTGAGGGCAACATAACGGTTGGGCACGAAAGTTCTGTTTGTCATCATGCTCAGTAATGAAGTGTGGTATTAAATAGAAGAAAAAAAATTGATTCCCATTTAACTGCCCACTATGTCTATCCCTATGCATTGAATGGGTGATGTGCATGTGCAGTAGTAATAATATTTCTATTTCTAAAACCACAAGTAAACATTTTATAATACTAGATTGTTGCTTATTAAAAGTTGCTTTTAAAACTTTACAAGCATATTAGATTACTTCAAAAAAAAATCCACATCTCTTATTTAGAGCATTAGAAATATAGACATTTAGTTATCTTTATCGCATTCGTACAAATACAGCACAGTTTTTCCGGGAGAGTTTTCTATTGCAATGTAACTGAGCGACCAACAATATTAAATAGTAAGTAAATAAGATAAATATAGTGCACAGATTTAAAAAGAAGTTAAATTTAAAAAGTGGTTGTGTTTTAAACAAGTGACGGAAACAAATACAGGAATCCGGATAACTGACAGTGACATGAATGAATGCCCCATTGACCTTTATTTTATCCGGACACCTCGCTATTATACACAATACATGTAGCTACAAAAAAAACATAATCTTGCCACAGTTTAAACTTACATAGCCTTATTGTAAAACATGATGATATAGTTAAAGAGATACTGGAGAGGGAGTGATAGCCTCTGTATAGTACGACACTGGTACGTGTAGAGGGCCAGACAGCAGTCATTGTGAATAAGCAACATTTTCACCATACCAGCCCACATTTCTTGCCAGTCATTCTCGCGGTAAAACCCTTGTATCACGCGTTACTCCTTAAAGTGTTCATACTATATTCGTATAATAAAGGGCGGAACCAGTTATGTAAATCTAAATTTAGTAGCCGCTCTCATAAGCGCTGTTCGTAGAACAATTGTCATGAGATATTTCACCATATTACAACATATAGAAGGTGAATCAGTATTTATGAATCTTATCGTTCATATTTACTATTATTACTTCGAATTAAATTAAACCGCAAACTGAATACTTGTAAATCTATAAACTATCATTAATTTTACCGCGATACATTCGAAAGCTCTTAAAGGGTTGTGGTATTTTCCAGCAAGTGGTTGACTTTTTTTGAGATTATGTAAATGATTTAATTTAGAAATTTATATTCTTTCCATAGCTGACACACAAAATATTTTTTAAACGCACAGTTTTAGTAAGACAAAAAGGGTAAAGTTCAATACTAACCTAACCTTTTATAATATGGAAACCAATCAGTACTTGGGTTTCATATTAAAATTACATTCATATACAATTGCGCCCAATAGATGGCGCTAATTTAAAAATGTTCTTAAGCATGCGCAGTGCGTGTATTAGTACAAACTTTAATTCTAAATTCACTTCATGGGCGATAGGTCTAGCATATATTAAGGAAGCAAATAAAATAATGGTTATAATCAATTATTAGTAGATAAAAAAATTCTACAGAAAATAGCGCTAGTTTCTAAAGGTACATTTCTAAAGGCACATATTCCTATCAAATTGTTAAAGTGCTGATAAATGATAATTGTTTAATTGTGTAATTTGCATTGTCATATTTAAATGTGTAATCGTTTAAAGTACGGACCTAAACTCGAATTGTTTGTATGTATATTTTCATTACTAAAGACGATTAGTTTATTGATATTACTGCCATAAATGAAGAAATAAGAGTGCATTTGTCAGTTAGCAATACATTACATCCTTCTATAGTCCGTAGACAGGTTAAGTGTAACTGATCTACATATTATGTATGTGCTTGATGCTACTGTCACTATTTTTTTTTTAACTTGCCAGTTAATTTATTAAATCTCACGCCTACAAAATTCAGTAACAGTTAGGCCTGATGCTACACTTCAATTCAAACATCTGAGATAATGATGCGTATTTAATTATTATATGTTCTGTGTTTTTTTACTCATTTTTTTTTTGAAAGAGCGCATGTGCATGTTTTATGTTAGAACAAAACGTATTTATGGTTAGAGACACAACATGGAATAAAAAAGTTGAAGCAGAAAGACTGTCTCCTTGTCATCTGCATAATGTTGTTATACTAGATACTGCGTGGGATAGTCGGTGACATTCAGTTTCATAGTATAAAAGGAACATTGTAATAAGAGCCAGCTTGGGCAGTATTTAGTCTCTCCACCAAAGACAGCTATTTGGATGCTATTATCATAAGCAGCCAGTGGTCATGGTCAATAACTAAACATTCTTTTTTCAGTCTAGGCGCGTGTGTATCTACCGTGCGCCGTAAATCGTTAAGGGTTGATATTTGAATAGCGAACGACGAGGCACCACATAGGCATAAAACAATGTAGCGATTTTTAACCTATCTTTTTAAAGATACTTGATCAAGGTACTCAAATACCAATCTGCTCTCATATATGTTAGAGATAATGAACAAGTAGTCCTATTAGTGCCATCTATGGGAAGTAATCGTGTGCACTTATTTCGCACTAGAGCATGTAAGAAAGATCTAATTCCCAAACAAACACAGGATTTTATTCCAATAACAAACCCAATTGACTCGACTCATGCAACAGGCAACCATAGCATTTTACCTGAACATTTTTAAACATCAAAGTATCACAATTAATCATAAGCTTAAAACATTTTCAGTTTCTATATACATGTACATGTTTACATATTTTTATCTGAAATTCACAAGTATATATATTGCATTTGTATGAGTAACATAAACCTTAATGTATAAAATTAGTAAGATTTTAAAATACAAGACGCAATAAATACAGTGAGCGGCATCAATTAAAATATTAGAACGAAACGTTTCCATATAAAACATTTCATTAAAATACCGGGAATCCGTAGCAGTTAATGCTCCAGTTTTTACCTTAAATATAATCCCTGGTAATAGACATTTGCATAGTGAATTTGTTTTCAGAAAACGTCTACAATAAAATAACTATGAGTATCAGCAGTACAGCAGAAGCCAAAACATGGCGGGGTGCACTGCTTGTCTGCGGTGTTGTCTGCGGTGTAGTGACAATACTGGTAGCTGCACTGGCGGGGCCCTGTGGTACTGCAATGCTAGGCTGTGGTGTAGTCACCGTATTGTTGGGGAACTCATCAACAACACGAATCTTCCATCCGAGAAACTTATGCTGGTAACACTGTAACAGATGATAGTAAATACTGAATATGATACATTGTTGTTACTTTTTTGTGAAATGGACCATCAGTGATGGTAGTACAGATGATAGTAAATACTGAATCCGATACGTTATAGTTACTTAGAGTTACTGTGCTTGAATAGGATCTTAAGAACTTGATAAACAATAGGTTGGAAGATTTTAAAATTGTTTTCTAATCACATCAAGAAGAGGATGAGGGGATTTTAATGCATAAGTTCAATACTGGAATGTGTCAGGCCTTATCAAATCAAAACTATAAACATAAATATTAAACGAAGCTTGCAGAATCGATGTGTTGACCATTTTAAACAGACTTCATCAAATTAAATGTTTTCAATCTTAATGATATTAACAGAAAAATCACATACTTTTTAAAAAGGAAAAGGTCACATGGTAAATGTGTCTCTAATAATAGTTTAAACACGAGAAAGAGAAAGATATATTATATCCACAGGAACACTATTTGATGTCATCCAAATTTCAAAAGATTTTTTATATTATGATTGCTTCACAAATATGATTAATAATAACATTTACCTGATAATATACAGTGTCCGGTGTATCCATATCCGGAGTCCACATTAATTCCGCAGCATCTCCAGGTGCACAGCTCAATGTCAGAGTTTTGAAAAAGTCATCAAATGTATTCGCCGAGTCCGACATGTCAACCGTCTTGTGTTGCCAGTCACATAAACGACCCACTAAGATTAGAAAAAAGTAATAGTTTGGTTTGACTGAATACGTATGAGATTGTAATTTCAAACCTTATATAATTTGTTCACTGATCGCATGAGAGATGTATTTGTTTTAATAACAGAATGCGCGTTCATAAAAAAACAGTTAGAATACGTGTATTTCAACTCACCTGCATCAGGAGTTGGATTTCCAGCACCATCAATGCCTGCAAAGACCCTGACACTTGCCCTCTCAGCTGTACTCAATTGAGCATAACCGCCATTTGGGTCATCTGTGATATAGAAGGGGTGATACATCGCGAGGTTTGCTGTATTATTTCCACCTTCCACAACGAACGTATATGTCTCACCTCGTTTGACAGTTACCTCCGGGATGAGTTTGTTGTTTATGTACCAAGCAATACCCCATGATGCTCGACCTATAAAATAAACGTTTCATTAGGAACAGGAACAGGTATAAACTCTTTATTTTCAATATTTTTTTTAATCATTGTCATTTTACCCTTGGATACAGTAAACCTCCAGACGTGATACAACTTTGAAAAAAACACGAGAATTTTGAAATAGAAAGGCGCTGTAAGCGTTAAACAGGTATAAAGAACGAATTTACAAATTGCGAACTATTTCATCCAATATGTCGCAAATACTTAGTTTACCTTAATATTGCGTCTGCGCTCAAATACTTACAGACTAAACAAATTGGAAACTGTTCTTACCTGTGATAGATTTGTAGCCCTTTTCGCCTCCGGACTGACCTATCTGTGCTGTGAACCTTTTAGTATTCTCTCCACTAACACGCTGTAATGACCAACCCTTTACAGGAGGCCGAACGACGTCAGGGAAATCCGGACAGTTCTTTGATGGAGTGCGGCCAAAGTTCAACTTCAAGTCACCTGTAATATACCGGACTACATGTACATACTCCGCGTACTGTGCTATCTGGGAATATCAACTACAGCACGTATTCCTTCAAAAAAAGGAATTTGTGAAAAAGATTTTTTAGACATGAACATGCATGCACACCATAGAATCCCGCATAAAACACTCTGAGTAATCCACAGGCCTTCATACCCGCATCCATATTATCTGAGTATACGTGTCTATAAACAAAAACAGACGTACAACTGATGATTGTCTGTGATTTACTCAGAGTGATGTAATGCAAACTACAATAATTATAAAAGCGCGATCATTGTCAAAAAAATGAAATGTATCAGTGTTTGCAAAAGAAGGTATTTAGTTTTGACAGAATTTCGTATCATTAACTACAAAATAGCACCGGATTCATATTTAAAACTACTGTAACTTGAATACTGTTGAATTATAAGTTTAATTAGTTTAAACTTTCAAACCACTCCCACGTTTAGATGTTATAAATACAGGTGTGTTAATTAATGTGTGTGCTTACCTGTTACCCTGATTGTGTGTTTCTGAGCCAATCCTTCAGGGTTTATTGGTCCAATAGCCCAGGCCAAATACTGCTCAGTATCAGCTCTATACACCTTATCCTTACTATCTGCTGTGTTCAGTTTACGTTTGAACTTAATTCGAGTGATACCGTCAACGACTCTACCGCTAATTTCAGTCAAGTCGTCGGCCCCACCTTGTCGAGCATCGGGACAAACACCGTTACCATTGGAGCACTAGAAGATATGGAACAATTGGACTATCATATATCAAATCTGAATCTTGTTCTACCAGATACAAAAGCACTATAATTTAATTTTGATTCACTCAAACAGAAACACGACCTCTTACCTGTGCCTTTTGATTTAAGTAGTAATCCACTGCCTTAGGGCCAATACTCTGTTGGTACCAGGCTACGACCACATCAGCATTGTCCATTAAAGTTCTGGAATCAGATCCACTCAGTCCAAATGACATGTATTGATCAGGATCTAAAAAAATAGTTCACTACTCCAATTACTTCAGATATCATAATTACTGGAGCCATTTATGAAAGTCATTGTTACAGTATACGAACTTTCATCAATACTTGTTGATAAATTCCATAATTTAAAGCTGTCTCCAAATCTGCCCCATGACTTAAATAATCAATGAAGCCAGTTACTCCTCATTTCATAATTAATCATTTTTGAATATTCGGCAATCTGTGATATTAAATAATGTTGAGATAGTTACTGATATCAATGCAAAACATTATATGATTAGACCTACCAATCTGGCCCATGTGTTCGATAACAATGTATTCTCCGTTCACTTGCCACGATACATGCATCCTGTCATGGAGTCTCTCACAGTTCTGAAGTGTTTGCTATTGTGAAATAAGGATAGTTTACTCATAAAGCAACTGTTGCATTATTAGTTATTTTGACAAAATAATAGAATCAGGTCATTAAAAAATAAAGAAAGCATTTTATGATTGCATTTTATGATCATGAAATGTAGTTATCTAATTCTTTCAGATATACAGGGTGACACAAAATAAACAGAACACCACACATTATTTACGAACTTTTGACTTGCCATATTTTGTTTTCGTAATTTCTTATTTTCTACTCCAGCCAAAGTGATCGTTTGCGTGATTGAAACAGAAACAGTAGGTACATTAAAGGCACTGTTAAGACCTCTTCTGTAATTTTTGAAATTTATTCCTCCAGATATAAGAGATCAAAATGAGATCAAAGTACAATTCATACAATGTTATATACTTTAAACAGTAATTTGTGAAATCGTATTTCCAAGGAAATAATCAAATTAACATAAATAAAAAAAAGTGGAAATAAAATTTTACGTATTAAAATATAAGAGTTTGTGAAGAAAATGCCAATCGAAGAATGGTCTGTAGGGTTATACATCTAAATATTGCAATATCCCTCTTAGACAAACAAGAAAGCATCCCACTGTACATGACATACGTAAAGAGTATATAACGTTGTATGAGATTTGTAATTCGGTAAGGGATGCAAACAACTTAGTGTCTAAAACGTACCTCACCAGCCCCCAAAAACGGAGGTACATTAACAGAGTTGGGAATGAGAACATGGCCGAAATCTGCAGTGGCCCTTACACACCATATGGACAACCAACTGATATCGAAAACAGTCAATTCACCAGGAAGTCGGATCGTTACATCTTGTCCTGTGTATCCATGCAATTTCTGTAGGCTGCAATGATGGAAGCATAATAATTCAGAAATTATAATACGGCTTGAATAGCCTCATCTGTTGAACACTGAAAGTGTGTATGTAAAATGTAGGTAACTGAAAGGACGAAAGGGTAGCTCAAAATTATGTTTTCTTTTTCTAACCTTGCGCGACACATGTATCCAAATGTAGCTCTTGGCTATTGATACAAATACAGTTAGAGGGTATATAGAAGCCATCAGGCACTTTGATGTGGTCACACGAAGAGTTGGTGGAGTGCCACACGTTTGATGGTAAGTGGTCCATCTTGCCATTTGGTTATTTATAATTTGATGAACGTAACGCAGTTGTTTTAGCTGTTGTAGTTAATGTACGGGATAAATTAATTACCTGTCATTCTCATCTGGAACCTTTGTTCCGACAGGACTAGGAGCAGAGCTCGTGCCAACATAGAAGAAAGCGTCTGCAAGGAAAAAAAAATAAATCCGCATGTATTAAAAATAAGTTAGGTACCTTATGGAGAATGCGACTGTAGAACATTAAATCATGTGATTTATTGCC
>JAOXYB010015754.1:0-19405 GCA_028565635.1 Phoronis ovalis | reverse complement strand
CGCCAGCAACAGTCCTGTGGAGATGAGCAAACGACGTTTAGTAGCACGTGCATATGTAGATAGCGGAGATAATTCTGCATTATAGCGCGTGCGTCTGGAAATAAATTTTAACCTGCCTTAAGTTACTTGCGTAACTGTATTTTGTTTTGAAAATGTTGACTCCCATGTTTAAAAGATAACTTGCTATATTTAGTTTTACAGCAAATATTTGTTTTATTCAGTAAATATTTGTCATAATGTTATCTTTATTAATATGTTTGTTATGTTCTGGAACATTAATTTGTGGGTAGCTGATCAGCTGATTTCTAGATAAATCTGGTTGTCAGATTCCCATATTTGATGAGTCACCTAGATTTAGTCACTTAGAAGTAACTTTGCCTATTGTTGTCTACTAATAATACACTTTTCTTGCCACCCTGTGATTATCTGATTTCAAGATAAAATCTAAATGGGTCAGATGCATTATAATCCTTAATCTGATAATTAATTTATTAGTTAATTTTATTGTGAAAAATTGATACAAATTGTACAAAACAGAGTTCAGGCTTTGATTTAGTATTTATCAGGTTTGTTATCATTGTCAACATTATGTTTCCATAGTGATGCCATGTGAATGCATGAAAATTCTTTAAACTAATATTCAGAATGTTCAGTCTTTGTTCAGATGTTAATTACTGTCTGCTGAAATGATGAATGTAAATCTAGCCCATTGTTATGTATTGGGACAGCACTTGAAAACACTGAAGAATGTGTTTCACTTAATTTATTGACAGCAAAATGAAAATGATTGGTTTCCAAGTAAACTAATAGCAAACATATTTTAATAATTTACAATTGATTCAGAATCTAAGCTGCTAATGCTGCATGCATAAACATAATTTATTATTACTATACTATTTGTGAGCACATCATGTTCCAGTTATTTGTCATACTGCTCATCTGCATGACAGTATTGTTTTTCTGGTAGGTTACATGGCTGAATAAACAATTACAATGCTAGGCTGTGTCTAGTTGTACCAAATGTTTTAAATATAAAGCTGTTATTTATTGCAACATTATATTTTTCTTTGTTGATAACCAGTCAGTCCTAGCATAATATCCTCATAAATTTTAATTATTTTTCATGCATACTCATTTTGTTCAGCATAGCAAAAAAGATACCCAGCAACTTGAATAGTACAAAATGCAGATATAAAATGCTCTCAAATCGTATCTTACCCTTTTGATTTAGTACTACTAGTTCTCGATTTTTAGGTATTTCAGCTGGTACTTTCAATACAGTCAGATCTAGTTTTTAACTTGATAATAATTTCAGGGTGACGAGGTTTAGCTACGTGTACCTGCATTTTATTTATCTTGTGTAAACATAAGTGTTCCAAATATATAGTGCCACTTTGTGACATATATTGGTTTGATCAATTTAATTGCAAGAAGCAACCTCTGCTCTAGTGCTCAGCTCATCGACACCTATATTACTTGGTTCAGCTCGTGAGTTTCTAAACCCCTACTCAACTCACTGTACATGAAGTAGAGCCCCTGGAATATGCATACTTCTGCTGTTTTAAGCTTTTTTACCAACACATGGTGTGGTGACATTTCAAACCTTGCCAGAGCACTAGTTTATACCAGATATCATTATGCCCCTGGGTTCGTAGCTATTTTCATTCTGTTAGAATGCAATTTAGAATAACAAAATGCCATCTACTAAGTTGAATCAGAATCTTATTCAGTTAACCAGACAAGCAGAATTGTTTCATGACATCTTGTCATTATTTGCAGATGATCATGATGATAGCGTGGAACTACCGGTATTTGTGGAAACAGCTCACACATTAAGTTACAATATAAATCCGCAAGGTAAAAATGCTGTGAAAAGACTTTTATGTGCAATTGCATCTTCGAATCCTCACATAACATTTAGGTAAGTAAAAAAAAGTAGCGTTTCAAACTAGATTATCTAGATTATATGTACAAGCTAACAGCTATAACTTGCCTGTATGCTTTTGTAGAAGCCGAAATTATATTTTTTTATTTATATTTAGATTTTTTTTTTTATGCGCATGTATATATTATGCATAACCAATAATCCGTGTGATATTAATTTTTAATTTAACATATTTCACTGTTCAATATTGCTGTAGTAAAGATATTGTTGTAAATTGTTCGCATTCAGGATAGCCTCTTATTGACAAACTGCGACTGAAGATAAGGAATAAAAATCAGTAGTATTTTAAGGAACATGATACCCTTAAATTTTTTTACTTACAGTCCAGTATTATATGCTCTGTCAAGTTTGGTGCTACATTATATGAATCTTGAAGAAGGGTTTGGTGCAGTGTATGCACTGCTACAGAGTAAAGAAGGAGGCTTCTTTACACAGTCCAGATTATCATATGAAGCCTCCAGATACACAGTCAAAGAACTTGGCAAGAAACATTTGGTAAACAAAAATATTTTTCAGCATTTTCATTTGTTCGCCAGCTGATTTCATTTTCTCAACCAGTGTTTCTGGTAAAGTATCTACTTGGTGTTTATAAAAAAACAGACTTGGATGCATTTTTTACGTCCTCTTTAAATTTGAATTTTTGTTAGGATTCAAATAATATTATTTAACTCTCACTGCTCACCTACCATTGGCTAAACCCTGCGTAATTTTGTGTTATGTGAAATGCACTGAATAATGTACTGTTTATGAATAAGAATTGCATAACGCTGTTATAGCGCTTTTGATATCTTAATATCATGTTGGATTTATGGGATGACATGACATTCTTGTTTTCAATCTCAAACTTTGACTGACTAAACATCTGCTTATTTTAGAAAACAGCCATGTTGTACATAAGTAAACAAACAGATCTCAGTTTGGAAACAGTTGTGGAGAACTGGGTCTGGTGGATTTTCAAAGACTTGCCAATGTTACATTTAGTAAGTGTACCTGGCAAGATAATAGTCACTTGTTAACCAGATTCAAGCTCATGAGACCTTAACTGAAAGGAGTAACTAAAAACATTCATCTGTGTTCACCTTAAAAGTTAAAACCTTGTAAGAGGTCTTGTTTTCATTGTTAATGACAATTCTACATAGTTTTCATAATTTCATGTTTTTTAATAGACCTCAAGGTTTAATGCTCATTTACTTTTCACTGTTCTTGTAAGACAGTAAAATATTCATTGTTAGTTGATTTCACTTCTATTGTGAGTGCCTTTGTTATCCTGCTCTGCAATATAGTCGAAAAAACAAGTATAAGTGGGAAATTGCTGTTTAATATGAGCTACATTAATTCTAGAGTTGTTTTATCTTGCAGGTACGGGTGATCGACTGTCTCTTGTACGAAGGGTCTAAGGTGCTTTACCGTGTTGCATTAGCTATACTGCAACTATTCCATAAGCAATGTGGTATGGTGTTTACTTTAAACTGACTTGTCTCATGTTGTACTAGACTAGAAATCCCTATATAATTTATGAATATACATTCGAACGTAATTACTATATGTGGTCAATTTACCATAATGTTTAGTGCTAGTAAGATTGTTTGAATGTGAAAAGAAAATGAAAGCACATGTGATGATTTAAATATCTACTGGTTTAAATGATCAACAGTCATCGTCATCATCCAATGGATGCCCAACAGTTGGCTATCAGAGGTGTCATCAGAGTTTTCTTTCATAAGCACTTTGTTTAAAGAAAAGAAAATTGATATTTTAGACCATTCAAATTTAGTATTAAATACTAAAGAAATTCTGTTCTGATTTGTTTTTCTGGCTAAGATTTAATGCAGTTAATACATTCACATGTCACATGTTTTTCAGTTAAACACCCTGGGGAACTTACAGCTAATGTACAGACAGCCATTAGCCAGTTCTGTGAAAATATTCCTGTTTCTCCAGAAAAATTGCTAAAGGTTTGTTTGCTACTATTTTATATAATTTTGAAAGCTTACTGTGGTGTGTTTGTTATTGTACACAGCTGGCAAAAATTTTGTTAAAGTTAGTTTGTCCAGTCTTTCAACTGCTTTGGGCTCAACACTGTCTACTTCTTATCACTATTTATGGGGATGTGAAACTTTCCAACAAACTATATTGTAATATAGTGAAATTTAATCAACTTTGGTTTCGTAAAACATATTCATTGATGTTAATAATTGCTTAAACATGTGGATATGCTTAAGTTCACTGTTGATTTCGTTCATTATATATGTTTAGATGGCTTTTAACATACGAGGTTTGACCAGAAAATCCATACGTGCCTTACAACTCCAACATGAGATGTACCTCCGCAGCAAGTCCAACGTGGCTCATCGTGTATCTACTGTAGACCACCCAACTAAAAAGAGCAGTGTCGCGCTCGCTAAGTTTCCACGGTCAAAATCATTTGCCAGCAATCCTGTACCAATCGATGAATTTCTGACATCGAAAATTCTAGGTTATGACCAGGTAAGACTCACTTTTCTGATTCTTATGCACTGGCTATGGAAGTATTTACTTTACAAAGCATTTGGAGTGTGTGTTTTATTGCAATTTTTATCGTTACATGATTTCGTTATCATGTTGTACATTGTCTCCTGTCTCATGGTTGGTTGCTTCACATTCATATAAATTAGGAGAATAAAATGAGCTAGTGGGAATTACCGTGGTAGGTAGTTTAGCACTACCATATCTTAGATGATATTGCCCACTAGCAGCTTATGTTTCTCTTAAACGTTTAATGTTATACGACAACAAAGACAAAGGACAACATACAATTTGATGAAAGGTAATAAAACATAAAATAACTATTTCTGATACGTTTTACTAGAATATTTTCAACATCTCAAATTTCTGTTGAACTGTTTCTTATATACTTCTGTAACCAAATGCTGGGTGGGGAGAAAATAGCAAGTTTGTTACCAGATGTTTTGTTTTATTTCAGATATTATCTCTGTATTAATCTTAATTTGCCTTAAGTTACATTTTTATTTTTCGGTAGCAGCATGTCTTTTAAATTTCACTATATAAGTATTTTTTTGATTTCTATATCAATTTTTTTTTAAACTGATGAAATGGGCTTTTCTTTGAATTATCCGACTGTAATTGTGTGCCCCTTTGTGTACTATGCTTTATAATCATAACTTTAGTGTGTGACACCACGGTGGTAGCAGTCTCTAATCTTTAATGCTCTTATTAACTAATACAACTGTGGTTTTTCCTGTTTGTGTACTAACAGCAGTGTTTTGTCATGATATTTCTTACCAGCCGACTCGACCCTTGCCCCACTCCCGTTCAAGATCGCATTCGTTAGGCTGGGCTCTCTTGAATGACATTGGTTCAAATATTCTAAGTCCAGTGGAAGTGAGTAATGTTCAGCTTCGTGCTACCTGTTCCTTGGTTGTTGTTCTGTTTAGTATTCCTGATCCATACTTTATGTGAAACGCAGTAAAGCGCTTTGATTCCTTGATCAATTTGACCTTTAATGCCTGCATGAGTTGTTCTTTAATCCAGCTAGTTTCCATCTTTTTTTTCTGAATCGTATATTATTTTATGCCTTAATTTCTAAATTGTTATAAGCATAAATTTAGTCAAATCTTTACCAAGGTATTGTATCATTGTATTCTCTTAATAGGGTGATGTATGCACATAAGTATGCATACAATTTCTACTCTTCCTGTAATTGTAGTCAGTTGTTATATTATGTAGACACCCATGCTTCATCAAAATGTGAACAAACTTAAAATTCATGATACTAGTATAAATCAGTAAGCCAAAGTAGATATGGATAGCGTAAATTTATGACGTGTTCAAGATATTGTCAGAGTTTGGTGATATGCTTGAGTGTAGGTCATACTGAAGAACGAGGACATGTTAAAAATCATTTCTATTTTTAATGTAAACATGTGTGATTCAATTTACTAAACCAGTAATTCTTTCTTTCGGATTTTAATCTTGTTCATAACTATAAACAAGATGTCAGCTTGTGTCTCAGTTACTTCAAATGGAGAATGGTTTGCTTTATAGTGCAAAACATGTAAAATTCATTTTAAATGTCTAACTGAATGAAACAGGAGAGGTACTATTAATTCAACACTTTTTAAAATTGGATGCATTACACATATTTAGAATGTTCTTATCAAATACAGTTTATTTGTCGTAAATGGTACAAGTAGACAACTATCCTCCTAGTTTTATATGTTATTTCATTCTAGTAATTTATTTTTTACCAATTACTTTAATAAAAACATTAGCTATTCCAAGTGCAGATTCCATAGATAACATGATGGTATGTGACTATAATCGAATTGATGATTTGAATAACTGTTTTGGTGATTGCTTTTTCTTTTGTTATGTCTGTGTGATAGCAATGAAACCAGCTGCGATAAATAAAAGGAAAACTTTCTAGAAATGTATGTTCTGAATATTTTAGATTCAGAATGTATGGAAATGGCTTCCTTTACGTATGACTGTGTGCCAGCCAGAACTAGTGTACACGACGGAAGAGCACGGGACAAGTATCAGAACACTATATAACAAAGTAGACGGACAAGGTCCAACGCTCATAGTCATACAGACAACGAACAACGAGGTATGTGTAAATAAAATTTGAATATAGTTATAATTCTCAATTTGTATGAATATAGCTAAAAGTGCTAGATACCTGTAACAAGCTATAGAGGCATTTGAAGTAAATTTTATCAGTAATTTTACTTATTTGTCACGATACATTGCGTTACAAGATCCCAAAATTGTGTAATTTGAACTGATGTGTATCTGTGAACTATGTTTTTTTACCAAAAAACGTGCACAAAAGCTTAAAATGCAATTTATGTGTCAAGCGAACATAGTTAAGGAATAATGCGACAGTTTTGGCATGATAGTTGTGTTATACCATCTCTTATGGAATTAATCGTGTTTCTTAACTGCACATGAGTGTTAGTATATCAAATATAACATATCACTAAGAAATATGATTTATTTATGTTACCTGCGCAGTTTGATTGCATTTGTTTTCTAATGGTTTTGAAAGTGTAACATAACATTTATTTTTTAATATATTTTCTTTGGATGTTGTCATGTTTTATCACCTTGTTATTATATTTTACCACATGTTCACCAATCTTATATAAATCCAAGTGGCAAATAAATGCTACCTATCTCTGTGAGTATCAATAGTAGAGGTAGGTAGAATTTACCATTTGCGTTTACTTAGCTTGGTGTTAATATATATGCCATCTGTTCTGCATTCTTATTACATGTTATAACTGTTAACACTTTCTTTTTCAGCAGACCTCCCAGTAACAACACATAGTTAGCTTTTGATTTTCAAGTAACAATTTAAACCATATAATAGCTAGCCATATTTTGTAGATGTTTGGTGCCTATTTGTCTGAGGATTGGGACACTAGAAATCGTGCCAGACCCCGGATAGAGGATATTAAAAAAAAATACTCTCGCAAAGTGTCCTTACTTAACAGTATCCCAGCCAACTTAGGAGAGGGTCGCAAAGTGTCTATACTTAGCAGTATCCCAACCAACTTATCAAAAGAGGACCCCGATAAGGCATGCTTCTGTCATTTATCTAGTCTCGGGAGATTTCTGTTTTAGTTTTATGGAAAATGTTTTAGCGCAAATCTGTCGATTGTACAGTTTCCAGTTACCATATAAAGTGGTGATTGGAAGGGATGCTGTCTGTTGGGTTCCATTTTTTTTGTTCTAGTCTGCTACTTTTTATCATCTCGATTGCATGGTAAAAAAGACTACGACACATTTCCCTGAGGTCTTGCCATTCTGAAACAGAAATTTCCTTGTTATTCGATTAGACAAGGCTATTGGTGAATGGGATTTACAATGATGGTGTATTTGAGTAGGTCTTTCGTAATGAAATCCCCTTCACCTAGAATCAAACTGCTTCACTGAGAACATACATGTCTCGCTTGGATATATTTTGTGTTACTTAGATACAATTCTGGGATATGCTTGTTGGGTTACCTGTGTTGTAAAAATTGGAGCAGAAATTATGTAAATCACTGTGAAGCACTTTGATATCTGTTGGTTATTGCCATTTTGACTGCTTGTTTATGAGACTCTAGGTACTCTCTTGTCCAACCCTGTTATGTCTCACTAATGTTTGTTCAAGTTTTAGTGCTTTCCAGGAAAACGACTTAATTGAGTGTTACAGGAGCCATGATTGACATTCTTTATAACCACGGTGTTCAAGTCTTGCTCATTAAACATTTGGAGTTTTGTTAATGTGTCTTTTAAATGTTTATTACTGGTACACGCTCTTAAGAGGCTCGTGAACAAAGCTTCACATCTCGGGGATTTTAAACATGTATCAAAACCTTTAAGTAATTAGAGCTCATAAGAAAACTAAAAAAGTAGTCAAAACAATTGACAAAGTTAAACACATTAACAATTTTACATGAAATACAATAGAAAAAGTACCAACAAGACTTGAATATATGGTAAACTGATGCTTAGTATGCCATAGTTTCATCTTTAAAAAATAGATTTCTAAATTCATCTGCATATGCGGTATATTCCAAACTTTACTGAAAGTTTAAACAACATGTTATGAATACTTTATAACTGAGGTATACTGAGTGTAGAAATGCTTTGAAAGATTTGTTTCATAAAGGATAATTGTTGCGGGAAAAGCCTGTTGGTAGTTGATAATTTTACATAACAACTGCCAGCTGGCTTTTATGCTACTTTAGAAAATAGTGGCAGCTAAACTTGTAGTTGTGATAGTGTTTACCATGCATGTTGTATATTTTGCTTTGCATGTAAAAGTTTCATTGGAGTTTGAAGCCATCAGGAAGTGTTCGCTTCTGGTACCATAGGCAATAAGTGTAGAACATAATCTGTGACTAGTGTGATTGACTATACCATATTTTTCCAAATAGGTCCCCATTTTTCTATTGTTTGCCTCCATCTACTCGGTGGTCCACCTAAAAATTAAATAATTATTTCCATACTACTGAATGAACACCAATTCCCCAATAGACACCTCCCTGTATTAATGCACAACCGAGGGGCTGAGAGAGAAATTCACCACTCGGGGCGAATGTTTGGAAAAATATAGTATGATACTTTTGCTTCCAAGATATTTTACTTGTAAGCAACAAGTGTGTTCTTGAATGAACATATTGTTCATGGTAACAGAAACAAGTTTGTGTGTGTGGGGAATCAGATTTGTGTGTTTGCTTCTGGAACTTCAAGTGTTACTAGAACCTTTTTCTCTCACTATGTACTCTTTTTAAAACTGAAACTTAATCGTAAATTGACATTTTTGTGTGACAAGCACATTTACATATTGCAGCAAATCAAAAGTTTTGTGTACATATATGTGTAGAGTAGGTTATCGAAAAAGTTGGCACTTAATGAGTTGACATCTGAAGTTTAAAACTAAAACATGGGAAAGATAAACTGATTAACGCATGATATTTGATATTTTGATTAGCACATGGGTGTTAGTAAACCTTTACAACACGTAAAAAGAAATGCAAAAAGCGCCAACTTTTGTGATACCTTGACAGTGGCTTCAGAAGACTTGTACCAATACAAGACTTTCTGCTATTATATAATTTAAAACTATTTGAATTATTCTGAAATTCTAGGTCATTGAATACCAACTTGAAATTATAATTACTTCTAGAGAAATTTTGTTTCTTTTTTATTTCAAAGTTAAAATCAAAAAGTGCCGACGTTTTCAATACCTTACTGTGTACATATATAAGCTGCAGTTTTCTGGCTTGTTCTATTATCACATGATTTGTTCAGTGTCTTATTGTTCAGCTGTTCTTTTGTAGGTCATAGGAGCATATGCTTCAGCTGATTGGTCAGAACGTAAGCATGGTTCGGCACATGTCACCTTCTTCGGTACTGGAGAAACATTTGTTTTTACCCTTTCTCCCGAAGCTTATAAATATGAATGGGTCGGTGTGGGACAGTATGAGGATGTTGGTGTAAGAGCCAGTATGTTCATGGCTGCTTCTCCAACATCATTGACCATAGGAGGAGGGTTAGTATAAAACCAGAGCTAGAAAGGGGTATTTCATTATAAAAATACTGCTAGTGGATCTGGAATTAATGTATTATTATTATTACTATGTCAGTCAAGAGGAGTAAAATTAATTCCAGTGACAAGAGAGTTTTGAGGTGTTGTTTAGTTAATGCTATTTTTAGGGAGAATTTAAAAAGTTTGAATTAATAACTAGTACAGAAGGGAATAATTTTCAAGGTCCATTCTCATGATAACCTTCTGTAGCTAAACAGGCATATTGTAAATATCTGTATAAGAATACAGACTTCAGTGCTTGACAAACCTAAAAGTATATAGGTTTCCCTGTTCCACAACGAGTGTAACTACGGGCTGTTTTAATTCGAGATCAACTGTCATTAAGTGACTTTGTAAGGCAGGAGTGTTAGTATGTCAAATGTCTTCTGGCATTCTAGATTTTTCTGAGAAGCTCACGGTACAAAAATAACTATTAATAGTCAATATGACACAACGGACTTTAGAACATAATTTAATTATTTGCTTGTGAATTCACTTTCTCAAAATGTGAAGACCTAGCTTACAACACTTTCATTTTTCGAAAATAAGGCATAGTATCATGAATGCATATTTGTTTTTCAGTAATGGAGAGGCAATTACGCTAGACGAAGATTTAAACCAAGGTTTTACTGCAAAATGTGACACATTTGATAATCCACCACTCTGTCGTGACGGACAATTTAAAGTTAAAGCAATTGAAGCGTTTGCTTTCCGATAGCTAGGTGGTAAATAGATAAAATTTATGCCATTGTCTTGCGTGTTTACGAGATAGCTGAACAAGCTTTTATTTGGGCTTGGTTATCAGAGATCCATTGTCAAGATACATTGCCACCATCTGAGTTATAATGGTGCGACATCATTATGCAGGCCGTGTTAATAAATTTATGTAAAAGATTCAGACATTCCAGCGCAACTAAGAAGCCAAACTAACCTATAATATAACCCACAAATATTGTGCTACGAGACCTGCAGAAATCTGGTAACAGTGACAGTGTATACGGAAGAGTATTATTACAGTTAAATTTTAGTTTAGGATGTGATTAAAGTTGTACACTGTGATGTGGCTATAGAACAAATTTATGGAGCGACAATATTCACCATTTCATTTTCAAGTAATATTTATGTATATGTCTAGTCGAATGTTATGTGGAATGTATATATATATATATAAAAATATGTATGTATAGAAGATCAGTTGTTGAAGCGCATCACTCAATAAATGTGGAAGATTACGGTATACAGCAATGAAACAGTTTGATTAGCCGGTGATTTAATATGTTGATGATGTTTTACTTCTATTGGTTAGAGAAAAAATGGATTAAGAAGAGGACATTATATTGGAATTTGGAAAATGTAGAAACTCAGCGTCTTTAATGGGCACCATCTTCAAATCAAGAATTTTTTATGCCTTTCAGAACTTGTTTTAACCTTGTGTGATATGTTAATATTCAGAATATAAAAATCATCAACCAGTAACTACAGATTTGTAACAGATTACTGTTAGAGTCATTATTTCTTACATCATGGTCATGAACCAAGGTCAACCTCTTGGTACAGTCACCACGAGACATAAAATCAGAGACAGTAAGCTTTTGTAAATTTGTAGTTTTACAGAAAATGGTTGTGTAGCATCAAAGAAGGACCTATCTATCTTATTTGTGGCAAGTGTTAAAGTGGCAACTCAATATTTAGTTTTAAAATTTTCTTGGGTCGTTTATTTTCATATTGAATCAAGAAGTTAATGTGTTATATTTGCTTATTGATAGTACACAGATGTTTATATTATTTGGAATGGGGAGCAGCACAAATTATATTCCTTGCTGCTAGTAAACACATATTTTTACATGCTTATTAATAAATTGTGATAGGGATTATACTAATTTATAAACATTACTTTATAATGCAGCCGTATAGTTTGGCTGCACTCTGTATACAAGTACAATCGAATTTGCACTAGCCAGGCCATTCCGCGCAGAGCTCGGCTCATACTGTCTTGTTGGACATCAATAAATGTTTACCAACATTCTACTACATCTTACTACTGTTTGCAACAAGATGTAACCCTGTCATATGGTTATTTGTTATGTCAAAATAGAAAATCAAATGCATAGTACTGGCCACATACCATGATGTTGCACTCTGTTGTAAACAGAAGTAATACAAACAACGGTACTGTATAGGTTTACTGTCAAGATGAATTTTTTAAGTCGTCACAGAAGACTAATTTCAAGAGTGCTTCACAACCTAAATAAAATAGTGATATAAAGGCGTCTAAACTGGAAAATCTAGTACGTTTGTAATCTTATGTTGATGCAAGTGCAAATCAAGTGTAGCTTTCCTCAATAACTGTTAGAATCAAAAATGCATGTATCATCTTATAATTTTTAACTACTCCTTCATTATTTTGTTGTAAACAGGCGAGATCCTGGATTGTTTTCTGCACAAACCACATCATCAATAGCTTAGTTGCACAGCTTTTCCTTGCAGTGATTCAATGGATTGTATACAAGAGTTGGTTTTAAAGGATTGGGGTCTCACTGCATTAATTTTGTCACTTCAGATTACAAAATATTGTTGTAATAAATGTTTTAAAATAGTGATATTGTAGATTCAACAAATATACATGTATTAGATTGTGACAATAATGCATGGAGAATGTAGAAACTGAGTGTACATAGTTATAAACTCATGTATGGTGTCTCATTATATGTAATGTATCAGTAATCATCATAATTCTGTGTTCCACATAAAAAGATTTAAATAGATTTTACGTTTTACTCACAAGTATCTGTTTACAATAATATTTACAGAAAATAAACTGGGGGTATTGCTACAAACTAAATAATACCCTATTTCATGGCACAATAATATGTATATTCAATTAAATACAGAAAATGCAAATGCACATGCTAAACATGGCGATAAATATGCATGACATCGACATTTAAAAATAAACATGACAAGCATAAAGTATCTCGGTTCTTTGCATAACAGTATGTAAACATTGCAAACTACTGCATTTTATTAATAAGGAATGTAATATATTAAATAGCTGTCTGTAAAAAGCCTACTAGCCAAATTCCATATACCACCAGGGAATTAAGCCAAGTACCTTAAAACTGCTGAAATACTAATCCTCTTACATGGCACAATTATAATAATTAAGTAAAGAGTGCAAACAACTACTTTTTTCAAAAATTTCATGAAAAATTATCAGATGATTAATAATATTACAGAAAAAACAGAATAGCCTAATTTTCTAGGCTTTCTAAAATTATTCAAAATAACAATGACTGAAAAACAAAAAATATAGGCAAAAAATAGCTAGTCTGTATGTCCAATTAATTGAAATTACTGACATGAGTAATGCAAGTTTCATTACACAAGGAACAATTTAGTTCAGGTTATTTGTACTGAACGCCAGGAAGCACACATAACATCTCATATAACAGATTAGCCCCCATCAACGCTGTCATCCCTGTTGTGTCATATGGTGGAGATACCTGGTGAATAGAAATTAAAGTAGCTACTGACAGTCACAATGGATTTAATATGCGAAACTGCAAACCAAGTATTCAACAAAACAAAAGGTTAAAACTCATCTTTTTTTAAATTCATAATCATCTCTACTCGGCTAAAATGTTTTTTGGAGTTCCAAAAGAAATTCACACAGTTTAACCAAGTGCTATTCAAAAACTGTTGAAAACAACAAAAATCAACAAAAGTTGTGGAACTAGATGTCTTTAATATTTTAAGGTCAATGCCAAAGGTTATGTGGTCTTTAAGTGCAGTATGGTCGCAAACCTAGTTGCAATATTTGGAATGGTCACACTGTGAATGGTTATGACGTTGTAACCAAAAACCACTTGAGCATGTTTTTCCTCATTTTTTATCATGAATAATAAAGAAGATTAAATCACTGGAGTCCTTATGTTTTCTGACTGAGAAATGGGGCTTTAAATGGCTAAAGGCATCAATTCCTTTTTAAAAGGATGACAAAAAGTACTGAAGTTTTTATTTGGGAAAATTCGTGCATCAACTGTTGTCCCACTTAAAAAATGTTTTAGGATAGGCTGGGGATAGTAGCCTCTGACATGCTTAAATGTAATGAAGACTTACCTCCACCAAATCCCCACCTATGACATTTAATCCTTTACATCCACGTACAATCTCCAAACCTTGAATGGAAGTTAATCCTCCAACTTCAGGAGTTCCTAAAAAGAAGTTAAGATAATGTTTATAACACATAACCACAGCATATAACACAGGGTGACACAAAATATACAGTATATTAGAAGTAATTTGATCTAAAGTGTTATTGGGTGCCAGAAATAAACAGAATACTTTAATTTGAAGTATTATAACTTCTTCTCAGTAATCAGGTCTATTTCAGCTGTAAAACAATTTTTTTTTTCAAAAATAAAGTCAATTATATACTCATAAACAGAACTGTTTTGACTTTTAATGTATTTTTTACAACTGGCAGCCAACATAGATGATGTTGAACCATATTTTGATCCTAAATTATCCTTAGAAATCAAATTAAGGCCCGGCTCATTTAAACATGCATAACAATAATATAGGTTTGCTAAAATGCACAGGTTTGGTGTTAAAATAAATCTTACGACATAGCTTTGTGTTTAAAAATGTAAAAAAGTTGCACTGCAATAATAAGTCATTCGGTAAGCAATCTAAAAACTATCCCAAATTTTGTTCATTTTTGATTTTCGCTGTACAGCTTTTAACAGCTTTCAAACAACATGATCAAACTGAACAAACTTTTCTTATGGAATGCAAACAAGTGTTTTAACTATAAATATAGCAGAAAATAAAGAATTAGAAAAAGAAAATTATATCTTTTGTCAACTTGACAAGTCTAAATTTCGTAAAAATGTGTGTTGTGTTCTGTTTATTTCATATGCCGCAATATTATATCTAATCACCATGATCATTTTCTCATATGATCTAAGATACATTGTGACACTATATCATGATCTTATAATACCTGAAACATGGTAAAACTATATCCAACATCGTATACTATAAGCAAAATATACACCTTCTTATTTTAAAATATCATCTCTCAGAAAAAAATATAACAGGCAAACAAAGAATTTGTTATAATAACCATACATGTTTTTAATTATCAAAAAACATAAATAATAAAAAAATTTAAAATGTTTTAAAGGAATTGAGATTCACACCTGTTCCAGGAGCGACAGCTGGGTCCAAAGCATCAATGTCAAAACTGATGTACACTGGTTCAGTTCCCATAATACCACGAACTTTCTCCATCAATGGGCTCATAGATTTATGCCAACACTCTGTTACCGGAAAAACATGGAAACCCTAAATATACACAAACGAACTATTGCTTATGGCTTGTACCAGACGAGTATAGAATCTAATTTAAAAGTAATTATATCCAATGTACTCAAAGAACTGAATATATATGTAACATATGTAATGTTTTTTACAGTATGTGTCTGTACAGGATTTTCAACCAACTGTCATATCAAAAATGCGAAATTGCTTCCAAGATGTTACTGTTTACATTTAAATCAAACTTTAACTTTGTTCAAACAGTGCCAATTAAGTAATCACAAGAAGTGTCAGAAGAAACAGAAATTGTTATGAGTTCATTCCCATAGTAACTTTACTGAACATAAATGACAAATGTAATAAGTACCTATTATTAACTATAAAAGACATGAATTTGATGCCAGATGAATGTGTACAAATTGATGCCTTATGTAAGTACTCCACTAGAAATGAACTGAGCTCAAGAGGACCTTGGTTTTCAGTATATTAGAAGTAATTTGATCTAAAGTGTTCAGTATTGGGTGCCAGATAATAAATCTAGACAACTTACGAACCTATAAGCATCATCCTCATCAGTATCCCACAGGAGCTTTATAACTCCCAAAAGTGAAGGATACTGATTTAAAGAAACATATATTATGTAATTCTATGATAATCTAACCAGATTATTGTAATCGTCTATCAGCACAAATGGGGGGACTTTAACGTACAATTTTATAGAACTACTCTAAATTGAAAGAAACAAAAACTCTGTATCCCCTTTTTCTATCAAAAGTTGCATTTTAGGCGAAACCAAAAAAAACTTGTTTAACAGGCGCATCTGCTTCAAATTTTGGCATTCTTTCACCTGTTACACACTTTTAAAAAAAAAACAAAAAACCGACAGACTTTTTTTTGAGGGCTTTTGCCCATTAAACAACTTTTATTTTTGGTGTGGCCTTAGAGCAATTTTTACCGTTTTTTTACTTTTTAAATTTGGAAATTGAATCCGCTGAATATTAATCCAGTTTTGGCATTATGTTGTATTCAGAAACAAATATTATGAAATATTATCACAGTTTGTTTTGTGCATCCAAATAGAAACAGGAACTCTTAGCCCAGAGCTAAACTGATTTCATACGTTAGTACTGGCTATTTCAAGAGGTGATCTCTGATATTAGGGGCTCAAGTTGTTAATTTTTGCGATTGCGCATTCATTTGTTTTATTGCATTTTTTGATTTCAATAAATTTTACTCTATACCTGTTCTTTAGCCCAGTCATAGTCATCTAATGAGTAACCGGAACCTCTCAATCCAATCTGAACCACACGTTTACAATCTAATAACCCTTCTTCCACTGCACGACGGAATGGTGTACCATGAGCAATCTTCTCACCCATCATTACATCTGTTGTATCAGAATGAGCATCAACATGAACTAAACCAACCGGACCAAACTTCTCCTGAAATACAAATACAAACTATTAAGACATTAAAAGATTCCTGCAGTACAATATTCTAATTAATCCGCCTTCCATGGTTTTTACTTCATAAGGTTGGCCTGTCTTTGTGTATGTCAGTTTTCATCATTAAAGTTTGGTTCCCTGCAATCTTCGCTATAAATTATGTAAAAAAACTATGAAATTGTTTCACTCATTCAATCTTCTATAACATAAGCCCACTACACAATAAACATTTTAAAATATTAGCCCTGTGAGAGAAAACAGCCACACTATAGTCACAAAATTTGTTCTTGTTGCCAGAATCTGTCAACAAAAAAATAACAAATTTGCAACTAGATAGATATAGGCATCTTTCTGTAGATAGCGGCAAATATTACATTTTTTTTACCATTAAGTACTCGCAAGGCAATCTAGCACAGAATCTGACGATGTCCTAGAAATAATTTCCCATGCATTGATGCACAGCTAATATGTAAATAATACTTTCACCATGCAGATAATATGCAACCCTTATTTGCACGTCTGTCATAAACACAAAATAGAATGTAAATATCACGCAAATTTTTGTCACTGGGATATTAATAGATCTAAAAAATTAAAGATTTAAGTTATAATTTTCATATCATCACAGTACCTTTATTGCTTGCAAGATAGGGAACGTCATGGTATGATCTCCACCTAGTGACAAGGGCTTGCAACCACTGGCCACAATTTTGGAATATTGATCCCTGATATTCTGACATGCTTTTGGTAAATTGTACAAATTAAGAAAGACATCACCAATGTCTGCAACTTGCAAAGAATCAAATGGCACTGCTCCTTAAATATACAATTCATTACCGCGTTTAGCCAATCTGGCTCAGTGTTAACAAATAGGGAAGATACATGGATCCTAGCATAATGAAATACATGCAAACATCTAAATTTATTATACATACAGCAAAGGCATGTAATATATATACAAAACCTTAATTAGTGCAAAGAAATAAAAAAGTATGTGTATGGAATTTATTAAGTTAAGTAACTCTATATTATTAGTATAATGTATGTTAATACTTTTAAATAAATGAGACACATATAAAATATATGGATATATTATTTATTGGAATTCAATGTGTCAATATAATTTATTGAAACATTATATCATAATTCTAAATAAATGAGACACATGTACAAAGCCGTATATTAACACTTAGCAGTAGAAGAGTTAGTTGGCATTTCAAGTTATTTAATTTTATCACATTTTAATTAATATCCCAAATCTGAAATATTTTGAAAAATTGGAACTTCAGAGATCTAATGATAGAAAAGGAGAAATAAACTTAAAATATCATAAACACTCAGTAAATCAATTTTCTTATTAAATAATGGGGGGCTGCCCAGTTCTCCGAAGGTTCTCTGGTCCGACCGCTCACTGGTCCGATACTACTATTTTTTGATTGTAATTAGATTTAAATAATGCGTTAAGTGTTAAAATATTCAATTCTGTAAAAAAAATAAGTTTAATTAAAGTATAATAAAAAAGTTATGTAACTTTTTTACGGACCGAAAATCTTAAACATTTTTTTGTAGTTTTTAAAGCAATTTGGGTTCTCTGGTCCGAAGGCTCATTGCTTCGAAACCTCGCTGGTCCGAAGGGTCATTGGTTCGAAAACTCGCTGGTCCGAAACACAAAATAAATAAGTGGTAAATAAAGCCACGATGTTTTGCGAAACAAAACCATTCCTAAAAAACGCCACATTCCAAATTTTTTAGTCCTGTTAGTTATCACTCACGCTGACAAAACATTTTTCCAACTGTATGGTATGAGCAAGAAAACCCCTTTCATTATCATCGTCATCTTAATCGTATTCATCATCATCATCATCGATATGTAACAACACTGTACATTAAAAGCTACAAAAATTATGTTATTTTTAAGATATTTTGACATTTTTTACCATTAAGATTCCTTATCGTTAAATTAAATGTTATAATTTCGAAAAATTAATTAAATAAATATTCTAAATATCAAGTGTTATGCTCTATTCTATCCAATTCATTTTATAAGCATGACAAGCCGGCTTAATGATCCTTAATAGTCTCACATATTTTCAAATTATCTTCCGTGTGAAAATATTGGTTTCGCATCTATTCATCAAAACAGCTTATTCCCACCATGAGATACCGACTTTGTATAGTAAAGTTTAGCAACTCGCTTCTAATCATAAAAAAAACAAAGCCAATCAACGATTTGCATTTTAGGCGTATTTAATTGATAAAAAAAGTTCTCACAGTAATAGTCAACAATCCTCGAAAATATAAACTTCTTATAATTTATTTCGGACATTATGCGGGATACGGGAAACAATTTCAGCACTCCTGGTGGCAAAATGAGTATGGGATATTACTGGCGGCCGTGTGATTAGCAGCCACCGTGTGACAAAAAAAAAAGGAAAACTTGTCGGGAATATTTTTAATGCCAACCGTATGAAAAATATCACAGAAAAGGAAAACTGTCATAAAAATTATTGATGTCGATCGAGCTCAGGCCTACCTAACCAGCGTAGACTCGAACCGTCAATCCGCATTCGCGGACCTGTTTCCTACCATTCGAACACATTTTCCGGGTTT
>JAOXYB010015743.1:0-19410 GCA_028565635.1 Phoronis ovalis | reverse complement strand
ATATAGCAGTATCTACATTTAGTAGAAAGACATTGGTACAATTTGTAGATAACATATGCAAGTATTAAAGCGGCAGCTGTTTACGTGCAATTTACATGAACAGCTGAAATTTGTGCATTTCAAATACAGCATGCCTACTTGTACGATCGCCATCATGCCAATAATAAAAATTCAATTGAATTCTAAAAAATTGATACAAATTATCAATTTCACATGTATTATATTATAATGTTATTTTACTAACATGCACTATATGATGCAAGGACGGTTGAACTAAAATGAAAGATTTAAAGTTATATCTTACTTCTTTAAACAATTCAAATCTAAAACAAGAAAAATCTCGGGAAAGTGTGCAGATAATAAGAACATTATTGAAAATATCAAACCTGTTAATTTAGAACAAAAATCTATTACTTTTATAGTGTGAAATTTATTTACAATAAATATTTTTTTTAAGAAAATGACAATGCGTTTATATAATATTAGTACGTCCATACATAAAGCAATACAAAATTGAACTCAAGTGATAACTATATAGTATAAGACTGTGTGAAAATGCTCAGCACATAAAGTTGATATATGAATTATGAAATATTTTTATTGTTTATTACTATACTGATTTGTAATTTTTAGATTGTAAATAGAAAGTGTTGTATATAAACCCACACGAAATGGATACCTCAGAATTTCGCAAACGTGGTCGGGAGATGGTTGATTACATAGCGGACTATATGGAATCCATCCATATTCGTCGAGTGACTCCAGAAGTAGAGCCAGGCTACCTTCAAGAAATGCTACCGAACAAGCCACCGAAGAAAGGAGAAGAATGGGAAGACATTATGAAAGATGTCGATCGTGCTATTATGCCAGGGGTAAGCTATCCTCTTATTTCGCTAGTCTCCAGTGAACGAAAAATAATTTCCAAAATATTTACATAGTAACCAGTTTGATGCGTTTTCTTTATTATTTCTCAGTTTATACAAAATGCTTGTGTCACAAATATGTGCAGTTTATATTAAGTATTATTGGAAATATCTATCGTGCTAGTTTAATATACAAAGTTATAATTTATTGCGCTAGTCTCCACTGATCAAATGATGAGCTGAAGCGCCCTGTTTAAACCCGCTCTCTTTATTACAAGTTTATACAAAACGCACGTGTAACATGATTTCTGTTGCCTTAGTGGAAATTTTATCAATAACTTTACAGATATATTGACGTTATTATTATCGGGTTTTACAGATTACTCATTGGCAACATCCAAGATTCCACGCTTACTTTCCTGCTGGTAATTCTTATCCTTCTATTCTCGGAGACATGCTCTCAGATGCTATTGGTTGTGTGGGTTTTTCATGGGTAAGTAATTAAATAGACAGAACAAAAAGTAAGTTTCTAAAAATACATGCTGATGCAAAGAAAATTTCCAGAAAATATGTGATTAAAATTATATGCATGCAGAATCATTAATGGCCACTCCGTTGCACATCGACGTCAATATCACGTGATTGTTTTAAATGTACATATATTTGTAAAACATGGTTAGTAAACACGAAGCTTTTTAATTTCAAATAGTTTTTAAAATGTTTCAATGAATTTAGTTCCCAGCATTGATTAAAAGATGTAATGATGTATGAGAAGTTGCTCATAAGCTTATTAATTTATTAAAATAGCCTGTCGCAGTCAGTCAAACATTTGATTTTCTGTCATATAAGTCTACTTTTCATCATACGGAAGTCGTAAATATTTACGAAATCGTAACTTTATGATTGTTTCGACAACCGGCCCCTGGTTCGTCAAATATCATGAAAATACAAGCAATACAAGAAAAATATGTAATTTTGAAATAAATTAGCGGAAAGCAAAAACATGTTTGCGCTTTTTGAATTTTAGTGTCAGTGCCATAATTCGTTTTAGAAATGTAGAACAGGGCGTGAAATGTACTATCCATACAATAAACCACTGACCACTGAATTTAGGCCTCAAGTTTGGCAACCGTAGCTCAAAGCGTTTCTGACATATCGAGGTTCGAAACTTGAAAGAAAAAGATTCAAGCTCAATAAGTTGCTTCTGCAGTGACAATAATGACGTAAAATAACCTAGTATGACATTAAATAGACTAGTATGATGATCGACGGGAATAGTTTGTTTGGCTGGTCCTTACAGGCCATGGTACAGTATACAGTATACAATATCTTCCAATTCTTTTCTAGGCTGCAAGCCCCGCCTGTACAGAGCTTGAGACAGTTATTTTAGATTGGCTGGGGAAAATGATTGGGCTTCCGCCAGTGTTTCTTCATGAACATGGCCTAGGAGGCGGAGTACTTCAGGTAAAGCAATACAAGTACTTAGGCTGACAGAATGCACTTGAACTCAATGTTAATACTCGTATTGTAGAGCCAAAGCTGCCGGTCAGTTATTAATTATCTCGAATTTTCTCAAGTACCATCTTTAGTAGAAACTATATCCAACAAATAATTTTGTTGCAAAAAAGAATTTCGTAAAATTGTCAGTTGCAAGAAATATTTTCACTTGATCCATGATAGCCTTCAGGCTCGGCGGTATATAAAACTTTATCATCAGAATCGCAGTATTTTAGTATTAAAGTTTGTTTTTTTTAAATATGACATTTCTTGCAATGAAAGCAAATTAGATATATTTATATTCAATGTATATTTGTTATACATGCATATATTTACATGCAGTTTTTTTTCCCGTTTTGAATTTAGCAGCAGAAGAAAATGTGTTTTTCATTTCAGGGTTCTGCTAGTGAATGTGTTCTTGTTTCTCTTCTCACTGCTCGACACAAGCAAATAAAAGAAATGCGCAACAGTTTTCCATTTGTTGAAGAAGGAGTATTGTTATCAAAACTGGTGGCATATTCATCGTCTATGGTACATTGCAAAAGATAATGTTGTATTTTAGCATGAAAAAACAACTTTGAGTTCGGGTACCAGTCAACTTCTTGTTCATCCACCCATAATTTTTTGTGTGGGATTATAGGCTTAATGTTAATAGATGTCACGTCTGAAACGGTGGCCTATATGAAGACAAATACTGTAATAATATTGATATAGAAATTAATTAAATTCTCCTTAACCACGATTCTGCGTCACAATCTTCTTTTTAAAGTTAATGCGAAATACTAATCTTAGTAGAATGGATATAATTATTCAGTTTTGACTTTCGATTAATTTATAAGATTATACAATGCCTACATGAATAACGCTGACGATTTATCACTTGCAATGAAGAAGTAATTGTTTCTGAGGGGATGGAGACGAGGGGCAACGGTTTGCAGTTTGCATGCAGTTTCCATGCAAAGGATATCTCAAAATGCAACTATTGAGTTGAACCATAAATGTTCTTGGTGCATGTAAAAGTCAAATTCAAATGCCTTCTTTCTTTTAGGCCCATTCCTGCGTGGAAAAAGCTGGTATGTTGGCATTAGTAAAAATGAGACAGCTAGAAGTTGATGATAATTATTCTTTGAGAGGTGAAATACTTGCTAAAGCGATAGAGGTATAGTGTACTTTCCTCGACACATAAAACAGCTCCCACTGTAGCGTCAGATGCTTGCATTGCATTATTAGTCGATCAGATTTCACTGTCTCAATAAGTCATCAGCTATAAACTAAAGAAAAACCTTAACTTATTTGAAGCGAGTGACGGAGGTCAATAATTAGCATGCACATATTTACGCCAGTAGCGGTGCTGTGAGAAATAAGTGCAGGGAATTACTAATAGAATAGAATACAAGACAATACAATGGTTTGATTGCAACTTACATTTACTTTTTGTTTCTGATGGTTGGCAAATCTAAAATTTAACAATATGTGAGCACTGTTGTTACGCCACTATTGCTTTATTGGCTGCTATTGTATTTCAGGAGGATCGCAAGCTTGGACTTATTCCATTCTATGTCTGTGCTACCTTAGGAACTACAGCATGTTGCTCGTTTGATAATTTAAGAGAACTCGGAACAGTATGCGAGAAAGAAGGCGTTTGGTTACATGTTGATGCAGCATATGCTGGGAGTTCATTTATTTGTCCAGAATTCCAACATCTTTTAAAAGGAGTTGAGGTGAGACTGATTAATCATGCTTTCCGCATTTCAAAATATTTGGACGTTATAACAAAACCTTCTGTAGCATACATCATGTTGTAGGTGTTAAATTAATTTTTCAGCATGTTAATTCTTTGAATTTCAATCCAAACAAGTGGATGTTGGTGAATTTTGACTGTTCAGCAATGTGGTAAGTTCAAATTAGCATTTTTTTTATCTCACCTAGGTATATTAAGTATACAATTTATGTTCTTATGCACTTTAATTGTAATAAAAATTGTGATATTTTGTTTGGCATTCCGATGATTTTTTTTTTACAGATAGAGTTAGTTATGTTTCTATCCTACATGGGCAACTTTTCTATAGCTGCTTGTAGCCCACCTGGTGAGACAATGCGGGAACTAGGGCCAGTACTTTGCATGAGGCTTCCCCAACACAAAAGAATCCTATCATTTTTGGCAAAAAATAGCATTTTTAAACTTTGTTTTCCGTCATTTTGTGCAAACTTTCACCCATCTTTAAAAAAGGGATCACCATGGTCAATCCCAAAGTAAACAAGGAAGAAACAATTACATATAATGCACTATGAACAATAATTGTGACTGTTCGAGGTCTCCATTGTTGAGTCGCCATATTGGTTTATGTTGCTTAGCTTTTAACATGCACTTATAGGCAATGCAGGATCATCAGGGTTGGACATAGTTTTTGAAAAAAAACAAGTATTCATATCTTTAATCTGTTCACTTAGTTCATCTTTTAATAGTCAAGGTTGACTTCGACTAATAATTGTGAATAGCATGATGTTCAGTAATATGCCTGCTATCATAATGGCAAAATGGATAAAATTTATAAAGACATTACCTGTAATGGAATTCACTAAAATCACATTATTTATCACTGTTATATATATAGGGTCCGCGACCGGGACGCTTTGACGGAAGGTTTAAATGTGGATCCTATCTACCTCCGCCATCATCATGACGACAAAGCTATTGATCTCAGGGTGAGTTCCATGCAATCGTAATCAATTCTTGAATATTTGACTTTTTTAGAATAATAACGTGCTTCCACGGTCGTTTATAAGCAGAGCATGTTTGATAACATCTCAATGTTTTTATTGGGTCAGTCGTTGCCCTATACTGCATTATGGCACAAAATAATGATTCGGCGGAGAAGACAAACGTAGATTTTGTAAATTTTGTTTACACCGTCTAACATTTGAGATTTCACGGATTTCTTAGCAAATGCAGAAATTCACATTATCTTCAATCCTGGCATAGTATCACTATCCGGACACTATTTTAGATCAGTTTTCTTTTATTTAACTTTTTATTACTTGTCTATGAGGCAGATCATCGTGGAACCACGCTTATATATGAATTCGTCTAAACTTTGTTTCTTTTCTTTACCATTATAAATATAAATACAATTATTTCGTTTGTTACCCTTCAATATTTATGCAATTAAAATGACAGCCATATCTATCAAGCATTTATTATCTAAAATTTCGATATGCTTACAGCACTGGGGCATTCCACTAAGCAGACGATTTCGCTCTTTGAAAATATGGTTTGTCATTAGAAGTTATGGCGTTGAAGGACTTCAAAAGTATATACGAGAGGTAATTAAAATCCAAGGTCTAAAGGTCTCTAAATTTCAGGCAAAATTTCACAGAGATTAAAAAAGAACTCGGGAATCATCACTCCCGTCATCACTGTGTTTGATAATCTAGCGATCGACAGTTTTTACACAATTAATTATATTATAGTTACCTCACAACTTTCAGGCTTACATTTGATTTTTTATTAAAATAATTTTGAGCGTTGACCTGTTTCCGAATCAAAGCGTAATGTATAATAATCCTGGATGATATAATGACACATCTTTACTCCACTTAAGGGCAGAACACATACACGTAATCACAGTGGTTAGATAGCGCAAGTTTATGATCCAATAAAGACTTCAATAAAAATATTCTGAGACCTCCACAAAAGTGAAAACGCGATATCAGTGCAGGATGTATATAGTCATTAAATGATTTTCCCTTTATTTATCTAGCATGTGCGTTTAGCCAAACAATTCGAGAGTCTGGTTAGAAATGACCATCGGTTTGAAGTAAAAGGTCAAGTCACTATGGGACTGGTGTGTTTTAGGTTAAAGGTATAACGTCTATAAAAAACATTGCATAACATTTTAAGTAATTAAGTTTATGAGTCCATTTTTTCAGCATGCACTTAATGGGAATTAGTTTTGTCGTATTAAAATATCATCTAGTAATTACTTAAAGCAATACATAACATGTGAAACAGTTTGCAACGACTAAACCGTTTCAACAGGATTAAACTCGGGGATATGACTTCCATAGGGATACCTAAAATGCTGTCAAAAATCTTGTCGTTAAAAGTATCATATGGTACAGATACCAAATTTCTGAATACTGAAGAAATGAGCCAAGAAAATGAGGCAAATAAATCGAAACATTTGACTGAGGTAAAAAAGCTGACAGTAGAGGCAAAATAACCGACAGTGGAGATACCAAACTGGGTATAAAATTGTTTACAGTAGAGATGCCAAATTGGCAAAATCACGGCAATAGAGATACCTCGGACTCAAACAAAGAAGCCTTCCCAGCGAAACCGCCTCGTATCACTTTGGTTAGAATCATATCCCCGGGAGTCTAAATAAAATGTTAAAGTACATCCCCACTCTCCCGTGTCACCTAAAATTAACGTTTAACGTTTTAGTAGAAAAAAGATTAAAACATTTTTTATCAGCGTGAGTGATATAAAACCTAAAAGGATTTTATAATTTTATAAAATTTTATAATTTTCAAGAGTGCTGTTTTTTTAGGAAAGTTCTTGTTTCGCAAATCATCATTAAAATTTTGCATTGCCCACAATAAGCATTCGAAATCGTATAAATATTGAATTGGAACCTCGCTCACATTTATTTGTGTGACGCAATTTGCGACATGTAAGGATACTTGTTCTTACTTATATTACGGCTAGATACCCATGAGCTACAATCTGCTATAGGAAACTTATAATGGGGATTTACAAAACAGGAACGTTTCAACAATAACAGGACATTAAAAAATTCTGTTATTTGATAACTATTAAGGCACTATATCAATTATGCTGATAAAAATTATTTCATCCTTTTTTTTTCACTAAAACGCGGGACGTTAAAAATAACATACGAATTTCAAGGTGACACGAGCGAGTTGTAATGTATAGTAATATATATATTTGTTCACCAACAGCAGAGTGGCGCAGTGGAAGCGTGCTGGGCCCATAACCCAGAGGTCCGTGGATCGAAACCACGCTCTGCTATTTTTTTAGTTTTCGTATTTATTATAAAGTTGGAAGCAACCGATATCTTAATTCTGTTGCATGTAAATTGATATTACAAACGTAGGTTATGTCAACTCTCTTTCTGCTGTGGCCCCTTTTATTAGAGGTATTTTTAAAAACCATTCGAAAATTTATTAGTTTGCTTCGCAGTTATGGAAATGCATGAGTGTTCTACTTGATTCATTGCAAAACCATTTTTTAACAAAACTTTTTTACACTTTTGCCAGGGTCCAAACATATTAACTCAACAGCTTCTTATGGCTATAAACGAATCTGGAAAACTTCATATGGTACCCTCTCAACTTAAGAACGACTACGTCATCCGATTCGCAATTTGTGCGCAAAATGCAGAAGATGATGACGTAACGTATGCCTTTGATGTAATTAAGGAATTTGCTGAAAAAATACTGGAAGCTGATTACCAGAAGAATCTGGATGATTATTTTAACGAAGCGCAAGTCGTGCCGAACAATGAAAAACTTGAAGAAATGGCGGAAATTGAAGATGATCTTGTCTTTGACGATAAAGTTTTACATGGAAAAAAGAAAAGAAATATTCTGGTTAGAATGATTTCTGATCCTAAATGTTACAATCCAAAAGTGTTAAAATCACTGTGCAGTAAACAAAAGCGTGGTCATAGGAATGATTCTTTGAATATGAGAGCGTCTGTCGGTAGCCCTATCGACAGTCCGGATCTGAGTTAAATGTCTTGGGGGCGTTATATTTTCAATTTCTGGTCCTCAGTGGAGTTCTGTTGAAGTAACTGTGTGCGTTCCTCTAGTTTAAGAACTATAAATATATTGTAGCCCTAGTCAAAGATTCCATAAAGTGATACAATAAGAAACAGTCGAAGATTCTACATATGGTACAATACCCGACTGTATGGTTATAAAACTCATTATAAAATATCTGGTAACATACTGTAAAAATCCTTTTTTGTAATGATTGTAACATTCTTTTATTTACAGACAAAACTTAAGTTGCATGGTAAATTAAATATGGTAGATTAGTCATAGCCTATGACTTTGATCACGACAGAGTCGGCATTAAGCTGTGATACGGAAAAAGTAAACAAACTTTTTTTAAACAATGGTGGTGAAAGCTTGCTATGATTTGCTGAACATCTGATGTAAAAAATAGATCTGGTACTATAATAAAAATGTACCATGAACAGTGAAACAACTTTGTGCACGGAACTATAAACAAAATATAGTCTTGTGCTCTACGCAAAGATCGATCACTGCACTGCTACCAAATGCACTTAACATATGTTTTGCTTTGTTTTCTTCCAAAACCACGGTTTTTGGTTCTGTTACTAATGCTTCTACTGTACTAATTAAGAAATGATTCTCAACCAAATATACGTTTCATGACAAAACAATGAGTCTTCTTCGAATACATTTTTGGGTTGTCAACTACTATAGTGTTTTGTTCATCGATTTGGAGAGCACAAATCTTTAAATCTTGACACTGTTCTAAATGTGCACAATGAGTTATGTTTATTTTAATGTCTACACCAACCCTTATTGGTTTAGTTTTTGCTTGATTTTAATTCAGGTAAGGAAATAGGTAAAGAACTATTTTGTCTGAGAGCCATGCTTGGTGAGCTCTGTAAATTTGCAAGTCGTCTGTTTGCTAACTGCTCAAAGAATTGTGCAGCTCGTCTTCTTGTTATTTCTTGTTCCTTGGTCTGCAAAAATAAGGTGTTATAGGTATTATAACTGCACTTTACTGTAACAGTTGTCTATGGAATACAAATAGCAATATTTTTTGACAAATCAAAAGTTGTATAACATCGGAACAAATGATGTTCCACATTAGCGGGAATGCCTTTTTTGTGTATTAATAAACAATTGTTTTTTTAATTAAGAAAATATCCAAATTTCCAATTCATACCTTATTGTTAATCCGGGGCATTGATGATTTGATTTGTCAAGATAATACGTCACACTGTTGTGATCAGTATACGGCTTTCAACACAAAGTTTTTGACATGGCAGCCATTTTGAATTCAAGATTGACCGCCAAATATTCCAACACAAATTTATCAAATATTAGCAAATATTTTGATTCAAATTTCGTTAGAATCGGTCCAGTACTTTTCGAATTATCAAAGAAAATGTTTTTGACATGGTCACCATGTTGGATTAAAGATGACCGCCATAATAAAATAATAAAACTGTTCCCTGCCATGTATATGAACATTTTCACAAAATTTCGTTTAAATTTCACCAATTCCTTCTGAGAAAGGCCACAGAAACAATTTGCTGAAAAAAAAACGATGTAAGAACAATATTTCTTTCAACGTTTTTGTTACAAGCCATAACAGCATTGATGAGTAGTACCTCAAACTCTATCATTTGTTGTTGTGACAATCTCCTAGCTGTCCCTCTACCTGGTTTAAACCTCGATGCTGATTCTTGATTCTTAATCGTTTGAACTCTTTCTCTTTTCTTTGGAGTTGGCTTTGATTCTATGCACGTCGATTTTACGCAATCTGACTGTGGTCGTGTACCTTCAGGAGAAATAGTTTTGCTGCTTATATCGTCTACAGAGTGAATTTTATTTGCCTCTAGCCCAAATTTCACTTTCATAGGAGATGAACGAGATTTTCCAGCTCGTTTCTGGCTATCAGTAAATTCGTATTTATTGAAATATTTACACGGTTTTACTCTAAACCGTTTACTTATTCTTTTCTCTTGTCGTTTTTGTGTTGGCGCTATTTCGTTATTTTGGCAGGCATCGTTACTTAAGATTTCATATTCATCCAGCTCACCAGGTGAAGTAGTCTTTGCATTATTGTCTGCTGTTCTACCAGACATATTTGATGAGTTTTTAATACGAGTTAAAGGGGATACAACTCTTCTTTGATATATTTTTTTCAAAGAACTTGTAGCGTTTGTTTTTGGTACTTTATGGATTAGATGTTGTGATGCCATAGGTTGACTCAATTTGGTAGGGGTAAATAAACGGTTCCTGTTGATATGTGAGCCTAAAGCATTTCCGTGCAAAGATAATTTTCGAAATTTAATTGAATGTTGGCTCATCCGTCTTGCTCTGTGTTCGAACTGTTCTAGAGCAATTTGTAAGCGCCTTGAGTGCATTCTCAAAGAATTTTGTTCTGCTTGTGTGGCTTTTAGTGGACATCCTTCACAGTTTTGCTTTCGTAATTTTGTTTTATAGTCATACGTGGACATTTTCGATGCATCCTTTATCTCTCCTGAGTTTTGTAACTTTTGCTTCATTGGCATTACCAAAAATCGCTTTTTTTCATCAACAGTACTATATATGGAATGCCTTCGGGCATGTTCTTGCGATTCATGTGTTTTCTTAGCAAGAGCTTTTTTATAAGAATCTGCAATCTCAACCTCGTGATCTGACATAAGTCCTCTTAGCATGAACAATCGATTCTTAACAGCGTCTGTTAACCGCAAACGGCATCCAACATACTTTTTGCTATCTTTAGCTAACTTTTCCATAACAGAGGCAAATGAAGTTTCATCCTTAATGTTATTGTGCATCCCTTCGGAAACAGAAAGTCTAGAACCAGCAGAGTTTGCATATAAGTCAACTTTTCTACACTCAGGTAAGTTATCCATAGCATCACCCAGAAGGCTTATCTGTGAAAATTTATTCAATTGATCCACGGTTGTTGGTGAAAATGTTTTTTCTTTACAGTCTTTAGTTAACAAAGCAGATGTAGATTCCTGTTGTACCTTTTCGTCTGGATAAGAAACAGAGAGCAACATGTCTAATGATTCATCGGGTTCCAAAGACTCTCTACGTATAAATGATTGAAAAGCTGTGTCTGATATAGAGTTAGACAGATTCATAGCGGAAGCCGCGCGTTGATTTGCTAAACTTCTGATTCTTTTTTTGAGGTCGCCAACCATATTATTTTTTGACGGTCGTCTTATGTCTCCGTTTGAATGATACCTAAATCCACATTGCTGAAACTCTGGGGGATCCTCGGAGATGGTAAAATTATCGTCAACACAGCAGTCCTCCAATGTTTGTAGCTGTTCTTTCAACTGTTTCTTGATATTACGCTTTTCCAATTCGATTTTACTTATACTTTTCCGCATTCTCTCGTCTAGTTCTTTCGTCTGGAGATTAAGTTTTTTAATCTCAACCCCATTTCTTACGTTTTCTATAGATTTCTTGCCTTTAACATCAGATTCCTTTGAATTTCGATCCAATTGTTGTCCTTTTTGAGTATTTGTCAAGTTTTTTTTGTAGTGAACAAATGAAATATGAGCATCCATTATGTGAGATATATTAAATGTATATATTCTTCAATATATACCCTTTATTTTAAAATCCACTAAAAACGCTTTTAATCAAGGAGTATTTTCCAGTTGGATTGTCTATTGTCCTTCGGCTTTATGTCGTCATTTGTCCATGACGACATGTTTTATTTTGTATAGTTTGTATGAGGTTCAGTGAATACTTGAATGAAAAATTTACATGCTTCAATGTAAGGAAAACATTTTATCAAGCTCCGAATGATACAGCCTTCCGATTGGGGTACTTATACACTTCTTTGAGACTTTTTTTGATTATGCAACTTAGCTTACTTTGTCACAAGCGCATTTGAACTGTGTAATGGGCAGGGGCCATTTAGTTACAAATAGTAATAACGAATTATAATAACAACAGTAACTATTAATACAAATAATAATAATAATGATTATTACTATTATGATACACTGGATATAAGGAAGCACTTTGATGTAACATTTGTATTCGCTTGCTTATTACATTACACGAAGTAAAATTCATAAAGGTGGCCAATGGCAAAGTTTAACAGTATTTTGAAATTAGGTTTAAAGATTTACGAATAATCAGCATTTCTAATGCTTTATCCATATTTCCATAATGTTGGAATAGTATAAATTCAGTTACCAAATTAAAAGACCAATAGACTATTTGCAAGCACTTGGTGGAGCTACTGGTCAGGCGCACAAATGTTCTCATCGTTCACCTTTAGTGAATGGTCAATGATGAGATTCATTCACAAAATGCTGAATGCTAAAAAAGTGTGAGTTGTGCTCTGTTGCTCCTTCAAAGTACATGCAAACAGTTAATAACTCTATGGGCAGTGTATATACAACAAGGGATATGCGTGCGCTTTTGCACTCAGTGTTTCTCAATCAGTATTCCCATGGTCGGCGAAACACTGTGCTTTTATGAGTAAGATCCCAGTTTGATGAGTAAAGCATATACTTGACTTGTACTTGAAATATGTATCTTGTTTACATAATATAATGAATTTTGAAACACATGACGAAGCTACTATTACACAGTCTAATATAATATACCTTTTTCAATGCAGGTATAAAGTGTATGGTGAATATATAAGGAATTAATACGTAACCTACATGTACACTGGGCATATTTAAGGCCTGATCAGCGCTCAACTACAATGCAGATTTCTGTTATACTGTACATTTATTAACTCAATCCCCGGATTTACCCATAATTACATTTCTGAAATTTTATTTATAAAGGTATATTTAGATAAATATGCGACCAGGCAATTATTTTCAATATCATAAGGCTACTTATATGGCGTTATCTTTATTCTGTTGCATGCCTGTATGGATGATAAGATTACGAAAAAGAGATATATACACGGAGAGCATGCTTAAAAATATCATCCAAATATGAATTCGTTTGTTTTTATGCCTGATGTCGAGGAAGTGGTCTTGATTGAGAGTCGAAACAAAATAGAAAACAAATCCACGTGCAGAATCACTGTCTAGCTTGCGGAGTACACATGGTGAAAGTAGAGCTAACGAAGCAAGAGGTACTGTAGGTAAATTCATACTTTATGGTTTCTTCTTTGTAATAAATAAATACAACTTTCTTTTTTTGTATGTAACATTTTTAGACTAAAATTGACTTAGTTTTTATACACTACATGTACTTGTAGCCTACAAGTTGTAGGTAAAATGTAACCAATGCCAAAGTTGCCCCATCATATATCACTCAACTTTTATTTAACGGCGTACAAAAAACGAAAACGAGTTATATTGTCGACGTCATGTACGGTACAATTTGTGTTACATGTAACATAGTACGAATAGCATAGTGAATAAAATCCCTTGGGTCAGATTATCATCGTGTGTCTGTTGGTGATTGAGGACAAACACAAAACCAGAATGTTTTATAGAATATCTTTGCACGCACGTGATTTCATTTCAGAATGAAATAACTTTCACTAATTAAATGGTACAACAGATAATTGCAGATTATCAAATGAAATAATTAATCTGAGTATTATGAAGCTTCTCAAACTATAATCAATTAATTAAAAGAGATTATCAATGAATAATTCATTTTAAGGGGCGCAGTTTGCTATGCTGTTATTTTCATTCAAAAACCTCGTCGAAAAAATATTTTTATCTATGCCTATGGTGCAGATAATTTCTAACAGTACTATATTTTCATGCAAGTGCGATCAGTTATTCGATAGAAATTATTCTAAACTTATGCCGTATACGAAATTAGAAAGCATTTCTTATAGTATTTCAAAAAAAATTGTTTAATGTGACCAAAAGTCAATAAATAACCAGGATTAAAATGTTATCAATGGACAAATGATTTCAGAGGCGAAATGTTTTGCCTTGGTAAATATTCCAGTTTAAAAATAAACAAATGGAAGCACACATGCGAGTTGTTGTATGTAACTATTTAAATATTATTCAAACAAACGTTTTCTACAGGTTACAAAATATAGAATAAATGTAGAGAACTTAGAAGTACGTATAAAAGTATCCTTTGAAAACCAAGAAAGTAAAATATAGAATTGAAAATTATAGAAAGTGTAATGACTATTTAAATATTAGTCAAATATGTTTATAGTCATAAGATAATGGCAACTTAACGTTTTGAATATAAACGAAGTCAAATTTTCTTTAATTTAACCCAATTTTTATTGTTACTGCTAAACAAATACTGTTTTGAAAACAAGCTTGTAGCGAAAAGCTACAGCTAATCAGAAAATAGGAGTCTCTAATTTGTACTATTTTCTGATTGCTAGTTAGAATTATTGTTAATCGAGTGGAACAATTAATCACAGAAGTTTGCATAGCATGGGATATATTGTTACCACTTTTGTTTGCATTTGGGAGTAATTGGATGTCTATCGAGGTACATATAAACGTTTGTGCAGTGTAGGTGTGACAAGCTCCAAAACACTAACCGAACGCTGTGGTAGGAATTTAGTAAGTATACGGTACCAGACAATAAATGATAGCTCTTGTCCCAGTACTTAATTTATTTTATTATAATAAGTGTAGATGATTCTAAAGGAAGTCAAAGTATCACGGTAGCGGTGGCAACTTTAATAACATGCGCGGGGAATGAAGCAGAGAACACAACACTTAGCTATGTAATAATGTTTGCAGTAAGACCAGTTTTTAAAGATCAATTTAATTTTATGGATATTTTTTAGTTATATTTCATACTCAGAATTATTGATATTCGTTGTTAGTCTTTGGTTTCATATTTTTATTATCTAAATGTACTGCTGCATGAGCTACAAGCATTATGTTTATTATCATTATTATTACTTTTCAGAAATCATTATTCCGGATTACATATCAGCTGTATAATGGAACCGCACCTGAAGACGTGTGTCGAGCAGAGGCAGGTCAGTAATATTGCAACTGTAGGAGTCTTTTAGTGAAGTAGCAACGAGCTTATGTAGAGAAACTAGATTCCTAATTTCCCCTTTTGGTCTAAAATATTTATTTATTTTGTCACACTTCTATTTATAGAGTGTTATTGAAATTTAGTGACACTACTTGTTCATCAAGTAAGTTGGTATAAAATGTTAATAAAAATGAAACTTTATTGGCAGTATTCAAATACTGTGTGATTTATTAGAAAACTAAATTACTAGGGTTTGAACTGAGATTTGGTATTTTTTCTAAATTGGGAGTCAAAACCCGAAATAAACAAATATTGCAAAACTTTTAGTTACATAAGTTATGCTTCTGTTTATGTGTGGTTTCTACTCATCTCTGACTTGAATGTTTTAAAAATTTATATATGAATACTATTTCTCCAGTCTGAACAACTTCATCATCTGAGAACGCTCTAAACACTAAGGGATGGATTTATTCAGAATGCTATTTCTCTTGCTTATGAGAGTTGCACCTCAAGACCTCAATCCTTTTAGACACAATTTATTAGGTTTCTGTATTGATTTCATAAATCACTGTGCTGATATATTTCTGATCAAACAATTTAAAAGATTTATAAGCGGAGATTTATACAAGCTACTGTTTTAAATATCTTTAACAACACAATAAACCGGTTTTTAGTCCTGTTGAATTAGAAGGTGGTGACACTACATGTTACATCCTTACATTCCTTTAAATTTACAATCATTGACAAATCCTTCTTAATGTTGATAGTCCTTATAAACTGGACAAATCATAAATATCCTTGTGGGGAATTAATATCAACGGTTCTATATACAGATTAGTATCCCGGGATTAGTATAGGCTTAAGGTTGTTTATGATAGAGTTTACAAGTTTGTGCCACCGTCGCTAGGATATATAAACTCTTAGAGTTTTATATATCCTAGTGCCACGTAATGAAAAACTCGCATTGCCTTTCATGGTGCATGGTTTTAAATTTATTCATGTCGGTTTCAGATTAAAGTCTGCAAGTATTGCATTCAGACTGACAAAGAGATAATATCCCTATTTATAGATAATATCCATCATTTATAGAAAAATATATTTCAACACAAGATTTTCCTACAACGAAGTTTAACGAATATCTTTAAAAGCTACGTTAATCAACGTTAACCTTTTTACTTTTTTCTTTTTGAGGGTTTTTAAGAAACAAAAGAGAACCCTAGTTCGAGTCTTGAAAACCCCCATTTTGAGTCAAATAAGGAAAAGTTTATATGTTGGTTGTGAATAAGGAAAAGGAACTTGGTTGTCATCACAGGGTTGGCATACGTTAATCTTCTGGTTTACAACTAGCAGAACAGATTTGCGGAACGGATTATATTTATTATGGATTATCCACCATAGTTGAAACTTTTGTTGCCTTTGCTCGTTACTAGCGAGCTAATAATAATTTTAGTGTGAATGAGCTGCTTGTTGTCGTACCACAACCGTGACAATTTTACTGCGTGATATTCAAATAGCTAGACGTATTTTATTGCATGCTACCCTAGTTATGTTATTAACTCTGAAATGGTGATTTTTGTAATTGGCGGTTATAGAGTCAGTAAAACATAAAAAGTATATATTCAGCGTGTAAGCTTAAAAAAAAATACATCAAGGGAAGTAAATTAAGAGAAGAAAACACGAAAAAGAAAGTAAGATTAAATATTTAAGTAATATTCTATATAATCATTTATACTAAAGAAATTGTACCAATCTTAATTTAAAATATGCGGGAAAATATGTGCAACCGACAATCTCAAATTTTAAAATGTTTTTCCATATATTTGTAGCCCACACTCAAGCAAAATATCTAAATGTGTAAAGAGCTGTTTTAGTTTTCTGAACTTGTGTAGATATTGCAATAAAATAAGATTTGGATTTATCATATTTATTATACGTTATATGAAACAATTAATCCTGACATAAAATTATTTTAAATAGTCACGCTTAGGAATGTAGTAGTGTTGTATAATGTCGGCTTGATTTAGCAATTACCAATTATTTGGTAGCATCACTATTATGTAGAATTAGTGCATTTCAAATACTTATTTTGTAAAACTATAAATATTGTAGAGATGGTATATAATAATAGTTATATAACCATGTGTTTATTCTACCTTCTACATAATAATCTCCAAAATAATCCTCGGTTTTCTCCGTTTTGTCCATCTACATTGAACCCCAGGACAATGGAACGCGGAACTGTAGCACTGGATACAAATACTATATAGCTATTGGGTACTAAATTCGCTTAATTTTATTTTCTTGTTTAAGGTACATCTAAGCCAAGAAGCTATCGATCAGCATGAAAGAAACCAAGGACGGCGTTTATCCATCGCCAACGTCGCAGCGAGACGTATGTCAGTCGCCTCAACTCACAGTCAGGCTTCAACTGGTCATAATTATAACCCTGGTAGGCGACAATCCCGTGCAGGATCATTGGTTGCTTCCACCCTTATGGGTATAGGTATGAGAAGACTTGCTAGAATTGCTGCAGGTGGTGCAAGCGAGAACATTAAAGAGATTATTTCTCCAAAGCTACGTATGGAGAATACATACAGAATGGAGCCAGAAGAGTCAACGAAATTCTCATGTCCGAAAGTTGAAGCGTGTGCTCGAGCTGTATTGGAACAGGTACTTGAAGGGGAAATATACGATTCTGACACGATACCCCAACTTACATGTGAAATATGTACATTGGTGAAAAATAAAATAAAAGATTTAAATTTCGCAAGATACAAAATTGTTGTAAACGCTATAATTGGCGAAAGGAATGACCAGGGTTTTGAAGCCGCAAGTAGTAGCATATGGAATCCAAAAACCGATACATTTTCAAGCGTTTCATACAAGAATAAATCGTTATTTGCCACAATTTACGTACATGGTGTTTATTTTGAGTGAGGACACAAGATGCCGGTAATAAGTAAAATAGTGTTCCTGAATGCTGGTAATGTGTGGATTTGAAGGATCTTCCTCAGTGTTTTATTTTTGGCTGCTGGGAAATTTATAGCTGAACTCACGAATTGCACAATCCAAGGCTGCATCCAAGGAACTATATTACAGTAATATATTAACCGAGTTGTAACCTGTACATGGTTTCTGTATGTCGTTATTGTACAATTGAAACACTTATTTACAAATGAAATGGCTTCGTTTTATTTATGTACTTGACAATATGACTGATAACGATAACGATAACACACGTACTTTGGTTGACATAAGGATAGGTAATTAACATTATCAACATGGAAAAACATGGTACCTGTGAAGGCACCAGTATCACCAGTTGGTTCCCTCGGACAGATAACGCACGTTGATAGTGTTCATCGGTAAACATCAGTGACCTTTTTACCCATCCCCACCACGGATCATGCCACAAGATCGCGTACATGCTAAAACTACTCGTAATAGTTTGCATGAACTTCAATGGTTGAAAAATTCAGCAGTTTGACAGCGCCCCGGAGAGCGCAGTTTTAGTGCGATCTGAGGTAATGGTATTAGTGTTAATTATTTACTCAATTTTTAAACAAGACATTTTATGTTCGTTCTTTGTATCCTTGGATAATAATATACGACTAGTCAACAGTTATTTTGTTTATTTGCATATTCAATCTACATGTTATAGCAAAACAAAGTGATCGATTTCTCTATGTTAACTAACGTATTGGATCTCATATCACCGAAAAGAAACATGTATATAATAATGAAGAGCTAACAACAGACTAACCATTATAAACTAATGAAATCTTTAAATTTCTAATGATAGAATTTTTTTTGAAAAATGTTATTTCAATACCTTGTGTTGAATGTTCACCCGAAATAATTGTGACACAGCAGTAAGCCACCTGGTGTGCTGTTGTGTGCACGTGAACAAGCATAGTAACAGCCGTTCCTTTTAAGGGGCGCTTTAAAAAAAAATCTGTTGCATTTATTGCTATTCGTACACGTATGCGCCCGACGAAATTCGATCAAATGATGGCTGCATAAACGGGCGAATTTTGTTGTCAAATGCTGTCAAGTCAGGCCACTGGACTGTACTTGCGTGTCTACATCATTTTTGTTCTGTTATGTTGTGATTTTTTACGATTCAGTGATCTTATAAATACCTTGCTATCTTTTATAATTAGTGTAATGGCCCCTTCTATACGCGTAACTCGTCACATCTCTCATCAGTTGAGCACCCTAGCGGTGTTTAATCATGTTCGCTAATGCCTTAAGAAAGGCCCGGGGGGCTCACTTGAAGAGAAGTCGGGTACCCATGCTCGTCCGTAGGGTTCAAAATAAGCCCCTAAACGGGAAG